>VZTI01001047.1:415315-462633 GCA_013397865.1 Struthidea cinerea | reverse complement strand
CCTCAGCGCCCCTCCTGCAGCCGCCCGCCCGCATTCCCTTCATTCAGCCGGGACTTCCCCCGTGCCCTCGGAGCCTCCCGCTCGCCCCACGCCTCTCCCTCGCCCCCAGGTTTCTCCCCCCGCCCCCGGTGCCGGTTCTCCCGCTCGCCCCTGCCGGGGTTCCCCGGGCAGCGCTGCCCCCGGGGCCGCATCCCGCGCTGGCCGCGGGGGAAAGCACTCTCTGCCCGCCCGGGGTTCTTCCCCGGGGGCGGAGCGCGGCGCGGCCCGGCCCCAGCTGTAGAAAAAAGCCGCGGCACAGGCGGGTCCTGCGAGCCCTTAAAGGGGAGCGGCCGCCTCCTCCCCCGGCGGTGAAGGCGGAAGAGTGAACCCTCTGCCTCGGCCCTGCTCGGCTCCGGGGTTTTTATGCACCTGTCCGGACTCCTGCTCGCCCTGGAGAAGGAAGAGAAGGGACCTGCCCCGGCCATGTGCTCGGTAAGCGAGGCCGGCAGCACAGACCCCTTGGTGACCCGCTTCAGGCAGGTGGAGGAGACGCTAGAGAAGCTGCACCGGGAAAACAGGAGCTTGAAGAATAAAGTGCCTCGGTACAACGCGCTCTGCACCTTGTACCACGAGTCCGCGCAGCAGCTGAAGCACCTCCAGCTGCAGCTGGCGGCCAAGGAGGCGACGATCCGGGAGCTGCGGGGCAGCCTGGCCCGGCAGCGGCTGCCCCCGGCGCCGGGCGGGGATGCGGCGGCGGGCGCGGAGCCGGCCCGCTCGCTGGTGGAGAGCCTGCTGGAGCAGCTGGGGCAGGCCCGCGAGCAGCTGAGGGACAGCGAGCGGCTCTCGGCGCGGAGAGTGGAGGCGCTGAGCCAGGTAAAGCCGAGGGTGCGCAGGGAGCGGCGCAGCATCACCGCGCCTTTCGCGCTGCTCCCTAGAAAGCGAAGGACTTGAGCGCAGTAGGGCCAGCAGTAGTGGTGCGGGACGGAGGGTGCGGGCGTTCTGCCCCCAGAGCTCTCGCTGGGTGCTGGGAACAGCTGGGGGCGCGCAGGAACCAGCGCTGACAGCGGGGCAGCGGGGGCTGAGCGAGGGTTCGAGCCCCGCCGAGCGATGCCGCTGCCTTTGACAGGACTTGCTCCATCCCCGGGTGCCCAAAGCAACTCGCCCGTCTGTATCCAACGGTAGCGCCCCCTGCGTTAAGTTCGAAAAGGCAAACTACAAAATCCTAAATCAAAAGCTTAGCATGACAGTATAGATCTTCATGCAACTATTTTCACAAGGAGAAAGAAAAATAGTCAAAAAGTCCCTGAATTTATCAGATGCAACAACTTTGTTCTCAAAGACAATCAGCTGATGCGATGCCACCATTTTTTCTATGAAAGTGATTTGTTTAAAGTGCTCTTAGAAATGGATTTTGTATTGACACTGAGGTAGCATGTTGATATTTGAAGAAGTAACTAACAAGTCTGGATTGTGAGGAGATAGATTTGAGACTTTTTCTGTCAAGAAAGATACTGATTTCCCTAAACGACATCCCCTCCCCATCCAGCACAAGTGCAGCTTTGGTTACTGTCATTAAGACTTTCCCAGGTTCAGTCTGAAATACTCAAAGATTCTTAAAGCATTTATTTCTAGATGAAGCTGCGTGAAGTAATTTCCAAACCGAGCAGCAGTACTTAAAACTGAAACAGGTGTTTTTGTCATAAGTAATCTCTTGACCTAATGCTTATACAAAACATTTTCCATATATGACACTCACCTAAAATACATTTTAAAAAGTTCATGTTTGGAAATTTGTTATAAGAGATGATGTCACTGACACTTTGCAGACAGATGACAAACCTGTGGTATCTGAACATATTTGAAAGGCTGATGCTGAATATCTTTAAAGGGGAAGTTTAGAATCTAGCATGATGCTAAAGAATTTAAATGCCAGGAATAAGAACAAGTGCTGTTTATCTATATTAGACATTAATATTTATTTCTTGAAAGAATAAAATGTTATGCCCAATCAGAATGCCAAAATAATTGGCACTAAATAATAACCAAATAAAAAAGACATTTTTGTGAAGCCAGAGGCCAGTGTGCTGGCAAAGATGGGTGATCCCAGTGATTTACAGCTCTATTAGCACTCCTGAGAACTGGAATGGTAGAGCTGAGATTGTAGCTGTCTCATGGTCTGCACTGGCATCCAGAGATCCTCGATTCTGGAGGAGCAGTGCTGCAGAGGTTTCTAGTACCAGCATCTGCTACTTCTTGAGGGTGTGGAGTACAGCTTGTTTTTTACAAAGTCAGGACCAGTGCCTTCCAGGTGCATGGAACTACAGGTGGTTTGCTTCAGTCACCAAGCAAACCTCTTCCTTCTCAAAACACCTGCAGAGATGTTAATGCAGTGTGGATGATCCCACAGAGCTTCCAACAGGACAAGGAGAGGCAGAAACAAGGTACACAGTTGTTTCCTAGGGGTGTGTCAGACCCCCTCATGTATCTGGGAGTCAGCTGTGGCCAAACTAGAGCCTCTGCCGCCACATGGATTTTATTTTCTGCTTGTTTGTCCTTACCTTACCATTCCCATCCTTTCCTAGGTGGGAAAGTTGCTCTGTGTGCTACCTCTGCTTCATCCTTGTGACAGTGCCAGGCAGTGAATACGCTTCACTGGATTCAATGACTTTACAGTTTGGTTTTTTTTTTTGAGGAAAATCTCTATTATCTGGTAATTTAGTGTGCAGGACCAATAAATATTTTTCAGTCTCCACAGTTACTTAATTTTAAACTACTTTGTTTCTTGTTTTTGTTGCTGCTGTATAGTCATAAAATCTTCCTGAATTTTTGCTGCTTGTTCCTCTATTCTACTGATTAGAAAGTGTTTGCATGGCTCCCTGAGCAGTTTTGATTGATTGATCCATCAGTTCCAAGGTCTTGTGATCATACAGAAATGAAATGGATTTATTCTACTTTTTAAGTACTTTGCAATGAGTACAGGAGCAATAAGGAATTACTGCAATATGGAAGTCAGTCTTAGACATATTTTGGCTCTTGAGTTTACTTTGCTTTTAAATAACTTCCCTTCCCCCTCTGTTTAGGAAGTGCAGAAGTTGAATCAGCAGCTAGAGGAGAAAAATGGAGAGATACAGCAGATGATAAATCAGCCTCCATATGAAAAGGAGAGAGAAATCTTACGACTGCAGAAGACCTTGGCAGAGAGGGAGAAGGCTCAGGCCACCAGTGATGTTTTGTGCCGTTCACTCACTGATGAAACTCACCAACTTCAACGCAAATTAGCATCCACAGCAGAAATGTGTCAACATCTGGCAAAATGTCTAGAAGAGAAGCAAAGAAAAGAGAAGGGGAATTCAGATGACCAGATACCTACAGAAAGATCTAATCAGGTATTCTTACAGCTACTATGTATCTTTAAAGTCTTATCAGCTTCTTATTAGCTATAATATTGATAGCTGTAAGTGGGGAATGGTGAGAAACAGCCCTTTAAATAGTTTCATGTAGGGTGTTAAGACTGCCATGGCAATGGTAAATAGTTCTGCGTATCTGAAATTTAGGATGGAACCACTTGTCTACCACTTCAACTTTGGCCATCTCATCATCAGAGGCTTTTTTTTGGAGAGGAGAGCTTGAGAGGTTCCATCCAACCTCAGCAATGCCACAATTAGAGTTCTTCCTTCCATACACAGGAGACAGGACCCACCTTGTACCTCCCCTGCTTCTGTGCAGCACTAGGTGGTGCTGTGATTTTGAAGCCGATCTCTCCTGATTACTTGTTTAAGCATCAAAATCACAAAACAAAGTGGAGATATTTCAAAGTAGTATTTATATTAAGAACTCTGTAACATGTGGTCTTCTCAGATCAGGATTTGGCTTTGCATACGTAGTAAAGACCTACAGAAAGTTGGTCAGGGGAATATGAGTCAAGGTGTCTTACCCTTTTTTTTTTGGCTCTGGGATTCCCCCAGTCTCTAAGTGCAGGGCAATGTTTCTCTTCAGGAGCGTTGTTTAAAAAAAAATGCTTTATAATAGGACAGTGGCAGAAATGCTACTGCAGGGCACAAAGAAACACCTGGATGTTGGTGTACTTTGCTAATGGCTGTTGAGGCTTCAGTTGAAGTTCTCAGCATAGGGTAGACGTAAATCATTGTTCTGTTGTTCCAGAAGTCCTGATGGCTGAGAGTCATTAGGTCATTCATTAAAATACCATAAGAAAACAACATTAGCAGTGCTGCCTCTAGTAACAGATCAGAGTATTGAGTAGAGTGCTACAGACAGTTCTCACGAAAAAGAATAATTCTGACTTATTCTCTTACACGGTGGTAATGCTGTTTTTCACATGACCACTCATCTGTGCTGTTGTGATGAAGTCTACACATGCTCATGTCTGCTTTGTCAAACATTCCAGAAGTGTTTCCAAAGAAAGCTTATTCATAATAAAGTTACTTGTTAGAAATAGGGGTTGAGCAGATAGAAGAGAAAAGGACTTTTTAAGGGACTTGAAGCATTTGGCATTGTCATATTTAACATGTAATTGATAGACAGGAAACTTGATTGACTTTGATATATGTAATAAGAAGCTAACCTTGTACAGTGGGGACTTCCCTGTTGAAGAGGAGAAATTTCAGATGCCATTACTAGCTGATTCTAGGGAATTTTGCACAAAAGTGTTCTATATTACTCATGTACACCGGGGTTTTTTTAAGCAGATGTCACAACTGTAAAAAAGAGGTATCATTTTAGTCAATTATTTAGCAAGCAGGGTTTTTTCCCCTCAGTAATTTCTTCCTAGTACTGGCCAAAATTGACAGTAATAACAAAGCAAGATGAAGGCATATCTGTGCCTTTGTCATGCATTCTCCCACTCCAGACAAGTAGTAGTTTTCCAAGTAGTTTTCCAAAGAGTTTAAAATAAACTCTTAAACTCTGTTGTCATCAGGTCTATTTAAAAGCAGTACCAAGGTCATAAGAAACAGAGTACATTTTTGCTTTTCTTGATAATAAAAGTTGTAGGCTATACAATTAATATTTAGAAATAAACCATAGATAGACCTAGATGTATGTCATTACACATAACTTAAAAAAACCCCATTACTTCCAGTTTCATAGCATAGCCAAACAGCATCTGAGATTTTAAGTTAAAGTAACATCTAACTTTATCTGAAAATTACAGCTTTTAGACAATGAAACTTCACTTCAAGCTCTTATCTGCACCCTACAAGAGGAAAACAGGATGTTAAAACAAAAAGTAGCTCACGTGAGTACTTTCATTTTGTTACAGATTAATATTTGTTAAGTATTTTAAATTAGAGTAAATTTGGAATAGATAAGATCTGGTTAATCTAATTAAATAGCAGTTTAATGCAAGACAGTTTTTCTTAGTCCTTTCAACGTGGCACATAGTTTTTGTTCCCTTAGCTAAGAAAAATTTGTTACATCATTTTTAACATCGTGGGTTTTTGTTATTAAAAATACAGTGCGGAAGAAAATTTTCATGTTCCTTCCATGGATCAGCATTCCAACCCAGAAGAACAGCACTAGGCCCAGGGTGACCACCAACCCCTCCCTTTCCATATTATTTAATACTGTCCCTTTGGACTGGGAGATGGGAAGGCTGCCCATGAAGAGTCTGCACAATCATCTCCTGCTCTCCTGTACAGTGATTTACCCACCTTCAGGGGTCGAGTCAGCATGTTGCATTATTCCCTAGAGAATTTTGGTCCTGCACAAATAGACAACCTATGAAACCTTGGAAATTTGTGTCTTCCTGTTCTTCATGTCTCTCCTGGATAAACTTTCAGGTGGAAGATTTAAATGCAAAATGGCAGAAGTATGATGCGAGCAGGGATGAGTACGTGAAGCGACTCCACTTGCAGCTGAAGGAGATGAAGTCACAGCTGGAGCAGCACCACGGTGGAACTTCAGCACAAAGGAATTCTGACCTGATGCACAAGGAGATATTCCGGTTAAACAAGCTACTGGAAGAAAAAATGAATGAGTGCATAAAAACCAAGAAAGAACTAGAAGACATGAAGAAGGCTAGTGAAGGAGATCATGAGCGCATACAAATGCTGGAGCAACAGGTCATTAAGTTTCTTTTTCCTAGAGATGGGAATTCTTAGTGTCTTCCCAGACCACTGAAGTCCAAGGGGGGAAAATGGATTTAGTTTTTTTGACATTTGCCTGTCTTTGCACATTTGGCTATACAGATACTTAGCAACACAGATTTAAAGGAATTCTTAGTACTTAAAGAACCCCATGCAGTTCTGCTGGCCTTAATAAAGAATATGAAAGATCTGTAAAAGAAATACAAACAGCATTGAAGTACAGATAGGATAGAGAAGATAATACTGAGATTCTGGGAATAGGTAACCAAGGAATCATAGCCTCAGCTTTTCAATCTTACCTGCCAATGCTCTAATTTATAAAATATTAATGTAATAATTCTATTTCAGGTCCTGGTTTATAAAGATGATTTCACATCTGAGAGATCAGACAGAGAACGAGCACAGAGTAAAATACAAGAACTTCAGGCAGAAGTTGCATGTCTGCAACACCAGCTAGCAAGAAGACAGGTAAGAAAGCAGCATGCTCCTTTTTTAATTTAAGCATGTCAACAGGACTGCAGACTAAAATATACTTTTAAATGTATTTAAAAAATATCTTAGTATTTCTAAATGAGTTTCAGATCAGTGCAGCTATCAAAAACTTAGATTATTTCATAGCCAGTTCTGGTGGAGACGCTTCCCAGTTCAGATGTAATACCCCTTTCCAGTCCATTTTTCTTCTACTTTTGGATCAATATAGTAAGGGTGAATTCTTAGAAGGCAGAGCACAGCCGTGACTCTTGGCATCTTTGAAGTAGCACATTGGCTGTATTCTCTGTTTTCTCCAGACCTTCTTTACAACCATATTAATAACACTGAAAAAACTGATTAATAATTTATTTACAAGTCCTCTGACAAATATTTGAGTGGTGTTTCAGATAAAGGTGATAAAATATCACCTGTTAAAGAATATATTTTTACTGCATCTTCTTCAAGAGCTCTCCTTTCTCTTTCTAGGACTCAAGAGACACAAGTAGTCATTTCAGAGTTCACGCTGGTAACCAAAATAATTTGTACGTTCAGACGAATGTCGAACATCTACGAGGCAAGAGCCCAGGCCAGACAGGCACAAGAAGAACAAACTCACAGTCTGAACAAGCTTCTCCTCCTGGGGACAACGGAAACTTGGGATCTGAAGGCAGGGCGCAGGGTGAACTCAGATGCCCTCATTGCATGAGGTTTTTCAGTGATGAACTCAGTGATGAATTCCTCAAACATGTTGCTGAATGTTGTCAGTGACCACAGGATGTGAGGGGTATAAGTCAATCACTACTTTTATAGACATAAAACTTGGTCTATATATATCTCCTACAGTCCTAAAAGAGAATAATTCAAATGGAGAGCTCTGGGGAATTAGGAGGATGAACAGTATCTACCTCTTGCTTGATTTCACCTTCTCTTGGACTGTGTGAAAGGCTTCAAGAGAAAGCAAAGTATTTTTCTGAAGAATTATTTTTGACAGCTACAAGGAAGGCAAGCGTAATGCAGATTCTACTACAAACTAAACTGAAACCTACGGTGGTAGTTCAGCTTCAGAGTGCAGCTTGACTTTATTTGGGTCTAAGTCTTTACTGCAGTCTGATGGCTTGTGAAAAAAATTACTGAACTTTAAATTTTCCTCCTCTTCCAAAAAATGTAGGCTGAAGAACAGGAAGGAACATTTTGGCAGAAGATAGGAAAAATCTTATTGTGCTTTATCTGGATTAAAAGTGAAAGTATTTTCTTGACTCTTGAGGCTGAACTTTCAGACATCTCATCTGAAAATCCTTTTGTTTAACTGAAATTAGAAGAAGTGAAGAAAACATAAAAGGGCTGGTTGTTGACTAAAATCAGCCTGCATTTTTTGCACAGAAACAAGGTACAGGGATATTTATATTTTCTGTGCCAGATTTGTAAATGTATATTTGTGTAATTATTGATTGTATTCCTATTTGACATAAGGATTATTTTTATAATAAAAGTGATTGTGCATTTGCTTTACTATATTAGTAAAGGGGTCAAAAAATCTCTTTTGGTGTAAGTATTTAAATGTGAAATAGTCCCAGTAACTATACTAAGGGCTAATTAAATGTCATGGTTTCAGATTTGAGTTATTTCATTACTTTAGTGATAACCAGCTTCTCAGACTATTTTCAAATACGTTGAAAAAAAAAAATCACTCCTCATCTCTGAGCGGAAGATTGACCTTTCAGAGGCAGAGGAACACATTTAACCCCTTACCCTGCCACAAACATGTGACTATGCCAGTGCTACCTTGAATTTCTTCTTATCCTGTCTGCACTGGAGAGAACCTCAACATATAGCAGGGGACTGTTTTGAGAAGGAGTATCAGCAATTAAAGTGTACAAATACAAGAGTGCCACAGGTTTTTGCAGCCTTGGCTCCAGGTATTTCTCACTGTGTCAGAGCAGGGGTTAATCAGGGGATAGAAAGTAAAGCTTTAGTGCAACCATCACACTTCATAACTAAAGAAAACTCACTTAGTGTAACAACACTCCCATCCTTTGCTTTGCTTCGTTCCCTGTTCTACACTTCAGGAGGAATGTGGATATTTTTCTGGATATTTCCTTTTCAGGATCCTGTTGCAGCCCCAAAGGAAGATGATGGTTTATGCCACTTGTCTTAGGTGGGATATTACCAAAAGTAATGGCTAGGCCATTGCATGCAGCAATGGTTGCTATTAATCTAATCTACAACTGATTGCAATCCTGTGATTCACTACTAGCTTGTTCTTCCCAACACAACATGCACAAACATGCAGAAAGTTTTATTTTTTTCTTTTTTTTTTAGTGACCATTTTTTACATTGCCTTTTAAGGTCTTAGAGATCAGACACAGCCCAGAGAATATAAACTGAGAAACATGATTAAACTTCCTGTGGCATAAACTAATCTTACTTTTTTTGACTGTTCTCATTAGACAAGCCTGGTTTACAGCTTCAGTGTACATCAATATGTACACTGTAGTGCCAGTGATTGATACAGCAAAATAGGGACTTGACTTTTGTACTGATTCATTCTAGAAGACACTTAAGAAAACACAACAGTAAAATGTTAGATCTTGGCATCTTGGCAGTACCTTTTTTTAATTGCATTGAGATGATGACTGCTTTAATAGATATCAGAAGCTGAAGTCTGCTGTAGGTTTCCACTGATGCTAATCCCTGTGGGTATAAAGTTGGATAGACTGACCTACAATAAGAAATAATAATTTCTAGTAAGAAATAGATGCAGGAATTAGGTGAATCTGCAAATTACACAAAAATTAATAGTGCTTATCCTTGTGGATTTAAATTCTGTGAATTAGTCCTCAGTCAAAGCAGTGGTTAGTTTCACACTAATCCTGGGGAAGGAGAGCACGTCAGTGCTGGGAAACTGGGTATACCTACAGCAAGGACAACACTGGACCAACAAACAAAAACAGGTGAAGTTACTGATCAAGCACAGATTATAGCTACCACATAATGCAGTAAGAGCAATACATGAGGACTGGCATTTGACTATCTGTGGCATAAATCTAGGACAGATCTGCTGGTTTTCTGTACAAAAATACCTCTCTTCAGAGCTGTTTGACTTTACTGAGGTTTTTGGTTTTTTTTTTCCCCAGCTGGTAAAAAGTATAACTCTTTCTTGTTCTGGCTTAACCAACAAACGTTACACTATGAAGAACTACCAGTGTCTTACGTGCAAATGTTTGTTTCAGATGATGGGCCGTAAACTATTGCTCCTAAGAAAAGTTGTCTGTTATGCCGTGCTTTGACTTTTACACCAAATTCACTGGTCGATCTCTTGATAAAACACTACAAAATCTTTACCTGCCCCCTCCTCACCAAGCAAAGCATACACACCAAAGCATCCCCAGCAACTGTCACCACCCCCTACCTTCACAAGTCACATTTCTCAACTTGTAGACCAGAATGCATAAAACCTGTCAGCTCCACTATCCCAACACTGAAGTGAAAGTGGTTGTGAGTTTCCAGCATTGAACCCTCTAGATTAAGGAAAGCTCCTTCTGGTACTCTCATCTGGTTGGATAGTTGTCCAAATAGACTGTCTTGCTTGGTTAAATGGTAACATCAACCCAGCTCCTTTCCTAAAAGAAAGCAATAAAGGCATAATGAGTAAGAAAGTAACTGCATACAGTGAAAGGAACTTCAATAGCATAAACTTTGTGAACTTTCATTATCCATTTGTACTACACTCGTTCACTGAAACACATAGTCTGTAACACTGCAGAAACACATCCTCACACAAGAGACTCTTGAAATCATACAGAAAAACTGTGTGACTGTACGTGGCTTGGTTCCTTATTTGCTGTATTGTTAACAAAAGGCATCCAAGAGAAATGAACCTTGTTTTCAGGCAAAGTTAATGCCTGTTTAGGCTTCTGTAGATCTCTCAGGTGAGCATTGCCTGTACTGCAGTGGCATGCCAATACCAGATAGAAGGCAGACAGAGGTATCACTGCAGTTCCACAGAGGCTGAGAGCAGGCAAGACAACTGCCTCTTCTGGGACTTGTAGGAATGTGTCTTAATATACTAACAGCTGCCAAGATGGATTTGTCCAATTACCTTCATGGTTAGTCCCTTCTCCTAAAATTTCTCCTTCACCAAATGACCGTCCCTCAGTTTTGCTCTCCAAACCAACCTGAGTCCAGGCCCAGGGCAACTCAGCTCCTGAGGAGCTGTTTCACCTCACCAGCAATGAGATTTTCAGACTGTAAAATCTCCATCTGGCTGTCATTTCTCCTGGACCTAATTATAATGTACCTTGCTCAGGATTTTAAAATAAAGGTTGTTTACTAATAACCATGCTGGTTGCCATGCAGAAGTGGGCCCTTAGCACACAATCATGACAGCAGCTGTAGGCAACACTGACTCACTGCATCTTAGAAAATACAAATGCAAGAAGCCTCAGAAGTCAGTCTCTACCCCAAAAGCCCCAAGGGAGAAAAGATCAACAATAATGATCTTTCCTTTAGCATGGGCAGTACAGAGCCTAAAAGGTTTATCAAATAACGTGCAACTTCTAAGACAATGTCTGCTTCCCCCTTCAATGATTTAGGATATCATATCTTTTAAAATAAGCCTTAAATGATGCCTCAAGATTAAGTGCTCACTAATAATAAAACCAACTACAAGAATAAAATTTGTTCAAGAAGCAGATACCTATGCTCTATGCTTTTTTTTTTTAAACTTCCATTTCCTGTGGTTTTGCTGCATGTGTATATATAGAAAGCAAGGGAAATTCCAAACAAGATGCCACACCATTATACTCAGAACAGCAGTGCTTCTCATTCTAAAAAAGGGAAGTCTCAAATGCTTTTTCTACAAAATCTATGTGAATTCAAAGTATGCTGTAGTAATACTTCATAGTACCATGCGCCAGTACCTATCAACTGGGGCACAGAGGGTGTTTCAGCTAAAAACCTAAAGCATAAGAAATGCTTATGAAGCACTAGGTCAGTCCAGCAGGATCTCAGCAGAGCAATGGGATATAAGGTTAAGCACTCCTGCCTTCTTACCTGATGCCTCAAATTCCTCTCTAAGGGCATAGCACAGCCAAGCACCCTCACTGAAGCATTCCCTGAAGCAGCCTGTCCTGGGGGTCAGGGCTACAGCAAGGTCAGGCAAGGATTTACAGGGTGCTGGAAGAACTGCTTAAACAGGAGCTCCTGGAAGCACTAACCATCCCAAGGGGCACAGCACTTATGTGTCCACTCCCACTGCTGCTCAGTGCGTTATTCCCCTTTCTCATTAGTACACTTTTTACCCCTCTCTTTACACTTGCTGGTAAGAAGCTGCCAGTGCTGAAGGAACACTTCACAATATGTGAAGGATATATGGCGTCGATAGCGGCCGACAGCCTCCCTCAGGAGCTTGAGATATTTCCATGTCACATGGGGCTCTGGTATGGAGAGCACCAAATCAGATGGTGTTAAGAGACAGCTGATTTCAAATGGGTGTTTTTGGTGCCTTCTAGAAGTGTAGAAGTGTGTACTTAATCACACTCATTGCCTCACCACCCTTCCCCAGACCAACACTCCAGCACATCTTCTGCTGATAGCTGGGCCAAGCAGGGCAGCTGGCTGCTTGTGCTGACCCCCACCTCCTCAGGGTCACAGGAGCTCACCTTGCCTGAGGCTTTCACCATCTCATTTCTGAAGGAGTGGGAGGGAGGAAAGAGCAGTGGGACCCTACTCCGCCATCCTGCACTCACCAAATCTTTGTCAAAACTGTCATCATATAAAAAGCATTTTGATTGTTTTTGTTTTGTTTTTTTTTTTTACTCACAGGTAGACACCTTAGTTACCCACAAATATCACAGGTCTTTTATACAAGAGGAGCACCAGGCAGCCTGGTGTGTGCCCCATCAGCTCTTTGGCCAGCACCGGCACACCCCATGCCTTGCTTAGCTTCTTGGTTCCTGCTGCAGCCAGACTTCCTTCAGCCCCATCCCCAAATTCCCCTGCACAGCCCAAAATGGCACATCTGAATGGAACAGTTGTCACCTTCTCAGCTCCACAGCAGTCTGGACTTGGGCAATACCCAGCTACCTTCTCTGCCAAGACAAGATCCTACACCATGAGAACAGTGCCTTGATGGCAGGGAGGGCAAGGTGATGTCATCTCCCTCCAGCTGTGCCCCCACAGCCCTCCCTGGGCTGTGCCAGCTGCAATTTAAAGGAGCCAGCCACCTGCACCCACCACCTGGGGCCCGGGCTGGGAGGAGAGCCACAGGCACGTAGACCAGCTCTGGGAGCAGCCCCACTGTGACTGGTCCCACTCAGAAAGCCCTGTTTCTTTCCTGCCCAGTGCAAAGCAGGAAGGAGGTCTCAGACCATGCTACAACAGGGCAGGGTCTCCATCGCTCTTAGGACTCACAAGTGGGGAGGTGAGAGATGCTCAGATCTTGGACCAATCAATCCCAGCTCATACAACACAAAAAATGAGCAAAGAAAGGAGCTCAAACACCCACAGAACAGTCAGCCCTTATTCTATCACTATCACATCTCAGGGAAATTCAGACCTCCAGAGAGGCATGCAAAGGTCCACAGACAGTCGAGGAAAAAATATCACCTACCAAGAGAAAGCGGGATCTGGTGGGATGTGAAGTGACTCATGCACACACAGCTGAGCACACTCTAATTGAGCATCCTACTCTTTCCCACCACCTGAGCCTGCCCTCAGTGGTGCAGATCTAATTTAGTGATTCTCAGCTCCTCTTCTGACCTCAGCACTGAGCACCTGCTCCACCTTCTGCAAGGCTTGTTCTTACCTCCCCAGGTGGAAGGACAGAGCTTGTGTCACTCCCAATGGCAGCAGGCAGATGGGAAGCAGGCATCTCTGGAGGAAAAGGGATCTTCCTTTGATCCTGGCTGCTGTCATAAGGGGTGTCTCTATCCTCCAGTCTCTCTCTCCTGAGCAGTCCATTTACTGATTATCAGAGCCCTCTTTTGCCCTATTCCAATCACAGTCAAACACAAAAATGGTTCTTGGGGTATTCACCATCAGTTCAATGTCACTCAGAGCCTGTGACACTGGCCAGCCCAGCTGAGTGCCTCTAATCACCAAGCTTGGCCCCAAAAGCACCATGCAATTGCCCTTTTTGCTTCTTCAAGATCCTCTTCTATTAAAGAGTGGTCATTGAAAGGCATTTCAGCTCCAGCAGTAACATCACTTTCCCCTGTGGCACCTGGAAGGTTTTACACTTTTTCAGGGCCAGTATTCTTGCAGGAGAGACACTCTAAAATAAACAAGACACAGGTGGTGCCTTGTGGTCTGCTTAGCCCAAGGGGGAGGGGTCTCTGACAGCCCTGGAGGTTTATGCCATGTGCAAGCCAGGAATGCAGAGGATGGCTCTGGAGCACTTGCCACTGAGCAGAGAGGATCTGGAAAAGGGAATAAGGTAGAATTTGTTTTAAAGAAACACCAAGGCAAAAATACGGACTAGACCGTAGGGTGTTCGAGAGAATAAAGTCTGTGGCTGAGACTAGGAACCAGTGTGGGGTGCAGGCAGGCTTTCCCCTCCCACACAAGATCCATCCTTTGATAACCAGGTACGGAATCCCCTAAACTCTTGGCATGGTGACAGGTCCTGGGGACAGTGGAAAAAATTGATGAGCAGAACCACCTCGTCACCCAAAGAATGGGCGACAACTTATTTTGTGAACTGTTTTGAGGCTTTGTTTTGTTGCACCTACACACACCAGTTGCATGGCACCATGCCCCCTCCTTCAAAATGTCACAGTCTTCAACTCCTAACAATAACCACTGAGGGGGAAAATAGTGTGTGCTGGCCAGGGTAACTCCTGTGCAGTGGGGACTGCACTGGTCTGGCCTTTCTCCTCAATTCAGGTTGCACCCACCTTGTCCTAAGTTTCCTCCTGGTGGTATCTCCTTTGATAGACAGTGGGCAAATATTAATTTTTACCTCTGTGGTTTCCAGGTGACTCTCTCAGGGAAAGTTTACTGGAGCTTTAATCTTCCTGAAATGGCAGCAAGACTGGGTAACCACTTCCTCTTAGCACAGCTGAGGAACTTGAAATGTGGAGTTGTTGCAAAAGGGTGTGAGGACACTCTCCCTCCTGCCTCTGCCATGCTCTCCTGCGTGCACTGTCACTTGTTACACACACTGGGCAGTAACAAGGTTGGGAAACACTTGAGCAGTAAAAGCCACTCTGACAGCCTGGAAAGGCAGGCGAGTGATACCTTTTTACTCTTCCCTGCAGTCAGCTTGTGCCTTTGCATCCCCAGCAGCTGCAAGCAACCTTGATCAGGCAGTCACCAAAATCTATACCTGGACCTCTTTCATAACCTGGGCAACGGAGAGATTTTGAGCCAATCCCCAAAAGGATGCCTGCACTATATGTAATTGCAAGTATTTCTGTTTTGCTGCAATAATGCAAAAACAAATAGCAAGAACAGACAATGACTTGCAACAGGTGTTCACGAAACTGATCTCTTAGGTTGCTTCTGTAACCAGAGGGACACAACGTTCCCAGCATCCACAGAAAAGGACCCAAATGCCTATAATAAGAAGCTGGGCTTGTGCAACTCTTCAGCAGTTCTTCTGAATCTTTGAGCAGCCTTCAACAAGCAGGGTTTCAAATTGTTACAAGGCCTAATAACAAAATGGCTCATGTTTGACTGACTTTCAAAGTTCCAGTCTCCCCCATGCAACTTTCTACTTAAGGAAGGCAGAGGGCTGCTGACTCCTTTAAGCTCTCCTTGTCACTTGTTAAGTGACAACACAGGGGCAACCGTGAAGTGTTTCTAGAGATGGTGCTAACACAAACCAAAACAAGCTTTGTGCAAAGAGTGCAACTGTTTTGACATCATTCCAATGAGAGAGCCTTGTTATGTCATGGAAAAAGCTCTGAGCTGGATACACCAAAAGTCTCAGCCTCAGATCACCTGTACAAACACTTTGTATTGTCACAGGCTACAGACTCCATTGAGGCTCTCCTTTCCATAGTTTTCCATATTATTGAACTGTTATCCTCCCCTGGTTCTGTACCCAAGTTCTCTTAGCCAGCTTTTGCCAGGACCAGCAAGTTACCTTCACAGGCATTTTTAGGCAGCCATAGATTTGATGTGCCCAAGCTGAAGAGGCTACTCTGGGGCTTGATGCACTGCTGTAGTTTAAGGCTGTGCCCACGTTCAGAGATAACATACTTAAATAATTACAGTGATCATGCAACTTTTTAAGTGCACTATATAAATAACAAAACACAAACCCCCACCACCTTTGAAAGCTTTATTGACTAAAAATCCCAGCTATAGAACACAGAGCAAGTCTCCAGTACACCCAACCCCATCCCATTACTTGTTGTCCACTAACAGGATGTGGTTCAAAACATGCCTTACTCAATGTATATCAACACATCATTAACACCTACTTCCAAGCAGGCATGGTTTGAATAGTGAAAGTTCAGCTCCAAAGAGTTTTGGGAGCACTTGTAGTGGCAACACAACCTGCAAGTCACCAACAAGCTGTTGAGGGCTTCAATGCACCCAACCAGTACAACCTGTAGCTACACAGTTGTTTATACTGGTGCAATTACTCCAGTTCCTGATGCAATGGCTCATGAATCAAGATGAGTCTGATCTATACAAAGGGCTGACAGTCAAGGCAGGTAACAAATTCAGACCCCAGGGTAGGCAGATCCTTCACATTTGGAAAGCCAGAATCTCTTTCAAGTAACGTTTGTGGACTACAGGTTTGGAAAACACCACTTTGTGTTTTTCTGTCCTGAAGTTTGGGATTTCCACTCCAGCTCTTTGCAAGTGAGAGGTCAAAGAGGGAAAAGCATAATATAAACACAACAAAAGGCTATAAAAGCATATGGATTTGGAAGCCAAGACTGACCATAAAGGAAGGGACTTTTAGGAAATAAACAGTAGAATAGCTTTTAATCATCCATTAAATCAATAATGGAAAATTCTGCATGCATGCAAGAGTATTTCAGAGAAAAGGACAAGGGCATGGAGCCAGTTCCTAAAGGAAACACAGAAAGAAACTTACTGGAACTTCTGAATGAAGACAACAGGTCTAGGCATGAATTATTTGCCTAAGCCAAATTTATGACTGTCACAGTCAATGGAAAGTTTTCAAAATCCATAGAATAACTGAACTTGGGAAGAGAAAGGTTTGAAGATCATGTAGTCCAACATCCCCTACACTAGAGCAGGTTGCCTGGGGCTGTAACCAGTTCCGGTTTTGACCATCTCAAGGATGAAGGGTCCATAACCTCTCTATGCAACCTACTCCTGATTCAATCACCCTCAGAGTAGAAAAGGTTTTCCTAATGTTTAAATGGAATTTTGTATTTCAACTTGTGCCCCCTTGCTCTCTTGTTTAGTCACTGGATACCACTGAGAAGAGTCTGGATCCATCTTCTATACTACCCCCACATCAGGTATTTATACGCATTTGGAAGATCCCCCTGAGTCTTCTCTTCTACAGGTTGGGCAGTCCCAGCTCTCACCTCTCCTTGTTTGATGGATGCTCCAAGGCCTGAACCATCCTGGTGGTCCTTCACTGGACTGTCTCCATGTCTGTCTCATACTGGGGAGTCCAGAACCAGACTGGTCCAGATGTGCCTCACTGAAGCTGAGCAGAGGGGAAGGATCCCCTCCCTTGACCTGGTGGCAGTGCTCTGCGCAGCAGCTGCCACCTTTAGTGCAAGGCATACACCACTGGCTCATGTTCAACTTGCCTGCCAAGACCCCCGGGTTAACTTGAGCTTGAGCTATTTGGCACTGGTCAAGGAAGGGAGAAAGGAGTCTGGTTTTTGTCCTGCCCCTCCTCTCTGACCCAAATCCTGAAAGGGATTTGATGTACTTTATTTATTAATGATCACATTCAAAGTATTCAAGATCTACAAGTAAATAAATACCCCATGAAGGTACAGAGGAGACACCTAAAACCTCAGCTAAAACACCAAAGACCCTTATCTCAGAATCAGTGCTGTATAATCAGCAAAACGGCACATTTAGCACGGCTGTTAAAACAAGCACTTCTGCAAGCGTTTATAAGAAAGATGACACAGTCCATTGTTGGCAGGGATGGAGGATGAAGAGGAAGGAAAGAAATCTTACACTTAATTTTGGCAGACTATAGAAATTCCTCAATTCAAATGCACAGGCTTGTTTTCTACTTTGTTTTTACTCAGCTAACAGACTGGTAGAAAGCGAGAGAGCCTTGAGAACCTGGGAGATCTAATGCAGGAACCCATTTTATAGCTAAGGTTCCCTAAACCACAGCAAGTGAAAATCCTGATAGAACAGTTTCACTATACATATATTAGACTGTCTCTCTTGCCTGGCTGAACGTTGATCAGAGCTATCCCTTCTTTCCTGACGTCATGGTCCATGACATCTGTATTTTTTTTGCAGCTTGTGCAGGTTTAATGGTAAGCCCGGGGTACAGCAACTGTTTCTGTTCTTTTGTCACGTCTGATTTCCTAATGGCTCGATTGGATGAGATTGCTAAACCTCTTTCTTTGTAGCTGCTCTCCCATTTTGTGAATATTGTGAATCTTATCAGACCATGCACAAAACTAAGGCACAATACCACGGAAATCCCTCACGCTCATTGTCAGTGCTCAGAGCATTCCCTTCTCTGTCTTACAACACTGATGCCGCTCCAGTGCTCGCAAAGGTGAGGCAACAGTGGCACTGACCAAAACCAAGCAACCATTTTGCAAACTCTCCCATGAGTTTGTGAGTGCATCACAAAAGTGACCTGCACGGGGGCCATCCTGAGATGCTGATCTACATCTGCTGAAGAACCAGAGCATGACCAAGCACAAAACACTCAGTTTCTAAGCCAGGACCTGAATTGCTAGTACTTAAAGTGAAGAAAAGGGCATTGACTCACTGCTGACATGACTGCATTTCTGATCTTAATATGACAGTGAATCTGCACATAATGACATCAAACTTCAGCATGTCCTTCTGAAACTCACACGGGTCCACACGGCATTTAGGACCCTGACATTAAACTGAAAGAGGAAAACAAAAGGAAGGACTTGGACTCTGACCAAGAGAAAAGGACTGAAATCTGATACACATGCAGAGTTCCTGCTATTCTTACCAAAGCCAGCTGTAACAGAGCAGAAAACACAACAAGCACAAGTGATAACAAGGGACCATGAATTTAAACTAGGGTTTCATGGGATACACTAGGTTTTTCAAAGTAACTAGGCTGCTGCTAACGATCGAAAAGTTTATAATACAAAAACACTGGTTGAATTTTTTAAATTCCCAGAGAGACTCAATCTTGTTTGGGAAGGAATGGATAAAACTCCGAGAGCCCAGAAAGAACTCCATTTCATCTTAAAAATGAAAACAAACTAACTTCAATCTCCCCTCAAAGGAACAAGCAGATTATTTTTAAATGCCTACCTGACAATAAAGAGATGATTTTTTCTTGACAAATTCATGTTGGCTGCTACCCATGCTTGAACTGTTAACTGTTTCCTCCTTTTTCAGCATAACAACAGACCTGGTGAACAGAAGAAAAACAGTAGCTACTGTGAAAGATAATGAGAGTTTCAATGCCTTTTTCACCTGACATTTCAGTAAATAAACTCTGGAAAACATTATCTTCGGGATGCAAAAACTGATGTGGGAGAATATACCAGCAAGGCTCCTTAAACATTGGTCCTGAACATAACAATGAGATATTTACACTACTGCTTAGGGATGGGACAGAGAAGATGTATTAAATACACAGGCAGATCCCAAATGTAAATAAGGTGCCAATGCATAGGTGAAAGGAATCAAAATGGCTTTGGCAAATAGATGGTTTGGAAAAAGCTGGCAATTCAGCAAGTACAGATGCAAATTTCCATTGCTTGAGGACAACAAGCTGCACAAATATATAACAAGGAATCACTAATGGGCTAATTCCTCAAAAAGGATCAGAGGCTGGATTGAGCCACAGGCTTCTGTGAATAAGCCAGACATGGAAGTGCAGAGGATAAAGAGAAGAGCTGTCAGCTGAATGTGATGAAATCCCTCTGTTCCACTTGGGGTTAACGGAGTGCAGCTGAAGTAGTGCATGGTGCTTTGAAAATTGTACATCAAGAAAAACATGGGAAAAAATAATAATAATAACAAAATGGGACTAAGAGCCACAGGACTTCAACAAAATAGTATAAAATATGACAGCAGAGCAGAAGATTGAAGGAACATCACTGGCTACATCATTGTAGGAGGCAAGGAAACCATGCAGCCTGCCTCCAGTCTTTTCAGTACAGCAAATTTCATTTGTTTCCCTGACTACCCTGATTAGAAAACTCCATGCAGTGTCCAGTTGGTCGCTAAAAAAACTTTACCATTTTCCTGTCACTGTGCTGTGTACTCCCCTCCCACAAGGAGCCTTTGCAGCCTGTGGAGCCTGCTGCAGCTCTCTGTCAGCTGGCAGCCCTGACCTGCTCTGTGGGAGCATCTCCAGGCCAAGCACAGGCATTCCCAGGGATGGAGCAATCCCTCCCTGCACTGGGAGGACCACATGAGGAACTGAGGAACACATACACTAGCAGCTGCCTCCTGCCAACCTACCCTGCTCAGACACAACGTGCATCATGCAGTACTTTTGCAACAAACCAAAGAGAAACAGTGCCATGCACCCCCTGCCACAGCTGCTCACTACATTGCCTGCAAAGAATCTCCAAAATCCATGTATGTATATGTAGCAGGAGAGTGCACATATGAGCATGTGTGCATCTATGTCTGGTGGAAGGACAAGAATCCTTCCTGATGCAAGGCAATGCTCTAAGAGACAGGCTGTTCAGGGATGCCTCTTCCATTCTGTCCTGGTGAAGTTTTCCCACTACATACAGAAATCCTGACAGGGGCTCAGCAGACTGCCTGGAAGGAGACCTGAAACTGACTCACCTGACCTCCAGATGGGCCCACTCTTAAGCTTAACCTTCTGGTTCACCCAGGCTCTTTCTTTCTCTCTCTTATCTCCCCCAGTAGAATCAACAGTTCAACTGAGGTTGAGTTTCAATAGAAGTTTTTTGGTTCTGCTAAGTTAGCTTGCTCCAAAACCACCAACTTTTCAAAACTCCCAGCTATCTCCAGGCCAGGTATTTTCAATTCTTTCAAACATCTCATCCTGCTTTCATTGATTCCTCAAATATCTTTATTTGGAAATTACTTGGTTCCATGGAAATTACTTGGTCCTGTGAAGTGCATGTCTGGGAGCTGCATCACTTGCATGCATCCTCTAATCCAAGGACACAAAAGACAGACAAAAAAGTCTGCATCCCCATTACACTAGCCAGGACCAGAGAAATTATAAAAGCCATGATTCTTCCAGCTTCCTAAAGCCTTCAGCTACACAGATCCAAGTTGTGGTCTCATGAAACTGCATGTTTAGAAGAAGCTGAAACCCCTTTGCCAGCTCTTCAGTTCCTCCTTGTGCCCACCTCCTCCCTTCTCCACCCTTCCAGGCTTAACCTTTTGTTCCTTTTTTTCTTGGCTCCTGCACAAGCTTTTCCACTAAGCACTACCACCTCAGGGATGACTGAAATACAGGCTCCCATTGTTGGACTCAGTGATTGTATCATTTGACCAGTTTATACTTTCCTGCTCCTTGACACAGTGGTAATGGAGTCACCTCAATGCATTTAATCTGGGCTGGGCTTTAATCAGCACCAGTGAGTAATGCAAAGCAATTGGAAACTAGAAAGGGAAAAGGAAAAAAAAAAGTACACTCCCTGTGCCACCCCTCTATCTGTAATAAAAAATCCCTGATCCCAGTGAACAAAGTTCTTGGATTTTTAATGCCTGGATCCAATTTCTCAGGCTCCTTTTTCTAGATGTCAGCCTCACAGCAGCAGGCTTTAATAAGAGTCTCATAGTGCTTAAAGCTCCTTCTGCTGTGTTAAAACACAGCTGAGACAGGAGTGACATCCAAGAAGTCTCCACTGCCAGGGACTGCTCAGCAGCTCCAGCAGAGCAGCGATGGGGTTTCACAGCCCACAGTATGGGTGAAATGGGTCAGTGTGCAGCAGGATGCACGCAGGTCTGCAGCAACAGAATATGGGCCAGCTTTGGAGCTTCCCAGTAACCCCAGCTTGTCCAATCTGGTGTCGCTAAAAGAGTGCAAAGCATTGCTGCAAAAAAAGACAGCATAGAAAGGTACTGAATTTATGGACAAAAAGATGAGTGGAAGGGTTGGTGTGGAAGAAAGGCCGAGAAAGCAATACTGTCCTTGGCAGCGCTGGCGAGAACTGCACATTTGGCTTCACCTCCTGCTTCCCTGCAATGTATCCCTGCAAGGTGGAGGTGGCTGTGTGAGCAGGGAACAGCCAGGGTGCTGCAGACACACTGCTACAGCCACTTCCCAGCGAAGGGGAAGTGCCTCTGGCTGCAGCCGGGTTCTCTGGCTTCAAAGGTAGAGGTATCACGTACCCGAAACCAGGAGACATCTGCCACAGGGCTGTCTCTTCTGATAGAAAAGAGAACACTTCCAAGGGCTGAGAAAAGTAAATAAAAAGGGCTGGGGGTCAACATAAGAGGCAGAAAACCAAGGGGACTTTGTTTGATAACAATGAGAGGAATGCCAGGCAAAATCTCCAAGGAAAAGAATAAAAATCAAGAAACAGAAGAAAACATGATGAATACTTAATGCTGGCTTTGCATCACAGCCCAAATACAACACAATTCTACACAGAGATATAGCAGAGGAGCTGGAGGGTAATAGTCCAGCAGAAATGGAAGTTAAACACCAGACTAAAGTCTGATATCATCTTTGATATTATTGCAGGACAAGGGTTATAGAAAGATGCTATCTTTCACTAGATGAACTAATACCCTGGATAGAAGTCCAGACTTGAGTCCAGAGAAGGGCAATGGAGCTGGTGAAGGGTCTGGAGCACAAGTCTGATGAGGAGCAGCTGAGGGAGCTGGGGATGTTCAGCCTGGAGAAAAGGAGGCTACAGGGGGCCTTATCACTCTCTTACAACTGCCTGAAAGGAGATTGTAGCCAGGTGGGGGTTGGCCTGTTCTCCCAGATAAACAATGACAGGACAAGAGGACACAGCCATAAGCCACACCAGGGGAGGTTTAGGTTAGGCATTAGGAGGAATTTCTTCACAGAAAGGGTGACATTGGCCCTTAGACATTGGAATGGGCTGCCCAGGGAGGTGGCAGAGTCTCCATCCCTGGAGGTGTTTAAGTCAAGATCAGATGTGGCACTCAGTGCCATGGTCTGGTTGACATGGTGGTGCTTGGTTATAGGCTGGACTCTGTCTAAGAGGTCTTTTCCAACCTGCTTGACTCTCTGATTCTGTGAAAACAGCTATCCCTCCACTTCAGTTTGGTCTGAAATAGTATTTTATTCTTTTCCACATAATAAATGCAGCCCGTGCCATCTTTCTGGGACAGCCGAAGAGGCTTTACTTGTGGTAAGGCTGAAAAATTACTTAAATTTTCCTTCCAATTTTTCCAAAAAGAAAAAGAACAACTGTTTCAGAGTAAGACTAGTGCTTCAAAACATCTTAAGTTTATTTTAAAAAATTCATTAAAAGCTTCAAAAATAGTACTGCAGTAATTTTCTTGTATCACCTTCCAGAGCCTTCCTGAACAGCTACCTTTCTTAGCATACACGTGGACTTTCCAGTACACTTGAAAAGAGACCTGGTATCTAAAGTTTTCATAGGATCAATTACATCAGCACATATCATTGACCTTTAAAGTTTCTTTTTGCTTCTACGTTCCCCAAACCCCAAAAGTAGTTCGAACTAGTAAAGCCAATGATGAAACTCCTCAGTTCCTGCAAAACTCACAGCATTTTCCATTCCTTAAGTGTAATTTTGGGAAGGCTTTTGAAATCGAATTCCATGCATGCAACACAGATTGGACTGTCAGGATCAGTTTCCTGTTTTGTTCCAGCTCCTCTTCTTATAATCAGAAGAAGAAAGTTATTTGCTTTTGTAATACTGGGAATTACTGATATTCTGAAGCAGAGCTCGGGTTGTTTTTCTTTGGAATCAGGAAAGAAAGAAAAACGATTTTCAAGAAGATTTTCCTTTCTGTTTCTTAGAGTTGTGTCATTTGGGAGGGGAGAGAGAGAAGGAAGGAAAACAGGCATGAAACTTGGAGAGGACCAGCAACTATAACTTACAACAATATAAACCCATCCTCTCCCTCTCCAGCTAGTCAGCTTCTGTAAAAATCACAGATCCTTAACTGACATGGATTGGCACACCACTCCAAACACAGTCTGAGCTGGTGTTTACAGGCAGAGGATCTCTTGTGAGTCGTTCGGGAAACATTAAAGCCCTTGTCCGTACCAAGTTAGTTTTAAGCTCCCTGAACAAACCAGGGCAGGAATCAGGCGCCACAACAAAGACAAAAAGAAGCTGGGAATTAGAGAGAGAAACCAAAGCCATTGTGCTAACTTAAAAATCCGTATCTCATCACCACTGTACAGCTTGGGTTGCCTTCCAATAAATTACATAAAGACAACATACAAAATACATAGGAAGGGAACCAAATAGAGAGATACAGAAAGGCTTTCACCTAAGGAAAGATAAAATAAGATCAAACTTAAGTAGAAGGAAGCAGGAAGAAGTTAAGAAACTTCTTCAGTAGAAGTAGAAGGAAGAAAAAGGACTGATGGGTGAAGTTTATCAAATCAGGAGTGAGCAATATGGTGAATGGATGATTAATACGTGCTGCTTTTCATAATGCAGGGATTCAGTATCAAGTGAAAAGAAATCCCCAAACAAACCTAAACCTAAAATGACCTAAAAGGTCATTTTGTATCAAAAGGTATAATCAGACTTGGGAACTCACTGCCATGGGATATTTTGGATGGCAAAAGGATAAATGGGTTCAAAAATGATCAGATGAATTGAAGGAAGAAAGGTCTATTTGCTTTTAAGCACAAGTGTGGACGACAGCATCTGGCTCAGGAAGTCCTTAAATCACTGAGTGACAAAAGCCAACAGGGAATCCTCAGGGAAATAAAACTAGAAAAAGAACAAATACACACTCATCAGTATACTATTCATTACTGCCCTCTGTCAGAGGCTGCTCCTAGATTCTTTATCAGTTTTCATATTCTGGCACACACAGAAAGGGAACGAAGCTCTGTACCTATTCTTGTTCTGGGAGATTCCTACAGAAATTCCTTCTTGGCCTCAGGGTTTGTATAACTGATTTTAGTCCTGTTCACTCTAGCTCTATCTGGGAAACTGACATATGAGAGATAAGAAACCAGATTAGTAGATAACACAATTCATTCTGACGACTGTAAATTATCTGCGGGTACTCATGCAACACCACTACAGCCCAGCTACCTGAAGGACACACTGAAATTACGAGGTGTCCCAAATTGTGTAATGCTCTTCTGCATCCAGAGATCTCTTTACCCAACTTATTTCTGTAAAACACACCAAAAGGTCAAAGCCAACTGAAAGGATAGATATCCCTATGGTACAAAGCAAGCAGAAATAGTTGGTTTCCGGCCGTTCATCTACTTTTCCTCCTTCCTTTAAAATCCCTCAAAGAATTCTAATATTTATTAGAAACAACCCAAGACCTGAAAAACTACCAGTTAGATTTTCTTTATTGCAGACCATGTTCAGCTAGCTTGTTCAGCAGAAGAAACATTTTGGTTAGTGTTTGCCACTCAGCAGAGTGGTTCCTGGCATTATCAGCACAAAGCAAGGAGTCCAAAACCTCCAGTTTTGTACCACTGCTTTTTAAAGGGACTTTTTGGAGGAATTAACTGTAATAGCTTTACTCTAAGCACATCCTTTGGTGCTTGGAAGTAGTACCCTTTACAACAAGTATACTTTGACTACAGTCTGGTTATCATAGAGTGGTTTAGGTTGCAAGAGATCTTAAAGACCACATAGTTCCATACCCCCCGCCACAGGCAGGGACACCTTCCACTAGACCAGGTTGCTCAAAGCCCCATCCAGCCTTGAACACTCTCAGGGAGGGGGCACTCACCACTTCTCTGGCCAATTACGTATCTTGATACCCCTACAAAAAGACAGAAGAGCTCAAAGATATCTGTGGCACAACATATCCCTCTCCACCCATTTAACAGAGCTGTTACAGAGTCCCTGAATGGACTAAAGGAACCTAAACCTGAAATTTTTAGTATGTTCCCACATCCTCCATCCTCAGGATTTTTTCTGTGAATGCCCACTGAATAACCTGGAGGAAGACACATGTATTGTGGTTTTCCACCTCTGCAGCAAAGTGAAATTCCCTTAGGTTAACCACATGCTAGCTGTATAACATGGCATTTGCTTCACAGTGAACCTTAACCAAAAGGCACACAGACACCACAGCTGTTGGGTTCACAGAACTCCACCACTGGAGATTTTTACTGTTGAAAATCCAGGCATTCTGCATCTATTTTTTTGAAAAAGGAGCTGTTTCCTGCAGTTCTCCAAACATGCCCTCACACTTCACACCACCAGTTTTACCCGGGTACTTTTGACCGTGACATGCAGGCGCACAGAACGTTCACTTCCTTCTTTGGCTCACTGAAATTCCCTGATTTCATCACACGCAGCCCACTGTGACAGCCAGGACATGGCACAGGAAGCCAAGAAGCTCCCTTGTTAACGATAGCCTGAGGACAACCAGCTGCCTGGGAAATTACAAGCAACACTTTAATTTACTCAAACAGGATTTACAAGCAAGATTGCACGTGCGTGCACATAGAACACACATATTTATCATGAAACCTGGCGGGGAGAGATAGAAGAAGTGTTTACTGCCACAGCTACAACCTTTTCCTAGAACATTGTGTTTTTAAACTTTCCACGTCACAAAAACTTGCTGAAATGGGGAGCTCTCACCCCATCCAGTTTAACTTTTGTTTGACCATGGGTTTTCAAGCCATCCCAGGAATGAAAGTGCAGCACTAGAATCCCATCAGTCACTTCAATACCATAATGCCTCCATGTTACTTAAACTGACATATATTATGTTGGTAATAAATAGGCTAAAAAATCCTTCCAGAGATTAGAGGAATTGCCTCAAGTGAAGTATTTCAGTACTGACCTGGAGAAAGCACCAATAACATCAGGAACTGAAATACTGAAATTAGAGCTGAGGAAACCTAAGGGTTGGGGTGGGGTTTTTTTGTTTGGTTGTTGTTTTGGGGGGAGGGGGTTGCCTGGGTGTTGTCCCATCTAAACAACTTTAAACACATCTGCACAACAAATCAGAAGAGCAGGAAGGAGTCTTGAGGTGTTCACCTTTAAAAAGCAAACTACCATCCACAGGAACCTCATGCAGAAATACCATCTGCTTGTGTTACTACCCTGCTACCTACTGTTGAGTAGCTCTGCTCATGTCTGCTCAGAGAAATCAGGAACAAAATCTCAGCAGCATTACTGGGAACACAGAGGGCCATATACAGCTCTTCATCCCTGGAAGATAAAGTGCACCTCTGGAAGTGCTCCAAAGAGCATCTCTAAACACACCAAGGCAACATAACATAGCAGGGGCAGTTTCATTCATTCAGAGAGCTAACCAAGCCTCCTCCTGTCACCATCCTCCTCTGATTATACAGGAATAGGAGAGGATTTCCCACATTTCCTGCAAAGGAACGTGGAACGTCACTCAAATCTGCTCCCAAGGTAGGATAGCTAACGTACAAAATAAAATCCCTGCATGTTAAAGGCTGTTACAAAACCAACAACATTCATGTAACCCCAAAGGGCTGGCGTCACTCTGTATAACCAAGGGGACTCACAAGCAATGTGGAAATTCCATCCTTAAGTCATTGACTGCGACATCCTCTGGCAGTTTTCATCACTGGTACCTCACGTCAGAAAGAGAAAAAAATCTTTCGTCTCACGGAGTGGCCTCTTTTACGGCTTGCTACTTGAACTCTTACATGTACAGCTTTTTTTCTGGTTCAGTGTGCAGCCAGAGGGCAAAGAGGTTTTTTTGTCCTTTTAAGCAGCTTTTTAAATTCTTCTGGGTTTTCCCCCCAGTCTCCCCATCCAGAAACTGAATTATGTACCTGCAGTCAGAGCTGCTGTGTGCCAGACATCATCCTGCAGTCATGTGGCCAGTCTGCCCCATCACACGGTCCTGTGGGTTGTGTCACCTCTCCTGAACAGATTTCTGGTGCTGCTTGTCCACTCTCTGTGACCAGGGACTGCTTACTGAAAAATGCAGGACCACATGCAGCAGAAGTACAAACCATGAACAGGCTTCAGATCATCTCTCTGAGATCATATTCAGACCATCTTTCTGAGCCCCAGAAGTGTGAAGGCTTTAGAGATGCAGGGCAGTGCTGAAGCATGAACAAATGACAGACCATGGCTGCTACATTCACTGTATCAAATCAGCCTTCTTCCACACAAATCTCTTCTTTCTCCTGCCTCAGGATTCTCATACTTTCACATGGTTTCCTTTTTCACTCTGGCATGAGCCACTAGTCCAAGACAGAAATGTACATGGTAACAATGATCAACTCTGCAAAAAGTCAAGGGGAATGATGAGGCAGAAAAAAATAGGAAAGAATGTGCTTTTTCTCCTCACATGCATCCCAGCTCTTAAGCTTCTTTGCTCCACAAGTGTTAAATCCAATTGTTTTGGTCCTTTTCCTTACCAGCAGAAGAGAGAATAAGACTTTGGAGCTTGTGGAAGACACTGATAACTCTGGTGGAGACCCCAGAGCAAGTATGACACAGAGGTGAGCTCCCACCTGCTGCCAAGGTGACAAGAGAGAGGGGAGGTTGCAGTCACTGTGTGTAGAGAACATCGATCTTCAAATGTGCTCCAGCCCTGAAAGGCGAGGGCTGAAAGGCATCCTCCAGGTCAGCAAGGTCAGTCCCTGGGCTCACAGCTTATCACTGCTCATTACTGCCCTGGGAAGGCAAACCAAACCACCTCTCCACCTGAGATTCTGCCTGTGACAAGCACCAGCAGGAAAGGCAGCCCTGCAACACCCACACAGCTTCCTTCCCATCTCCTGGAATGAGAGGAAAAAAAGTCATGGTTCCAAGAAGGTATGGAGGAAGAACAGAATAGCCACTGGAGGAAATAAATCCCTTCATGGAAATGTAATGTATTCAGCATACTGGAAAAAAATGCAGCGTCACATTGATCAGGCCTTAAGAGATTATAGAAAAGGTATTATTTATTATAGGAAATAAATAATTTAAAAATTTTAAAAAGGGTAGAAAAAGTAATTTCTTATGTGGTCAACACAAGAAGCAGAATTTGGCCTTCCTCTAACTTGCTACAGATCTTGAGAGTAAAGGAGAGAGTGTCATCAGTTCAGAAAATAAACTGTGAAAGTTGGATAAATTAGAGTGAGTCAAGGTTTTAAAAGGTTAAAACTTTAGCTAAGGATTAGAAGCAATTTGTATTGATTAGGATACAAGGTAAAAACCAAAAAGTTAATGATTTTTAGATGCCTAAGCTAGAGCTAAGTGATGTATTATTTGCCGTTATATTCTTGTTTTAAGTTTTGTTTATAGAAGGAAACAGAATAAATGAACTGTCATCGAAACAAATTGAAACTAATAGAATCAAGAACAGCACCTGGGTTTTGTAATAATTAATCAAAAATAAGAGATCTTGGGCTTCGCCAGCAGGTCATGAAGGCCTGCCAGTGGGAAGGTAAAGAGGTCACTGTGAAGATGTTCCTTACTTCATCTTTCAGGACCACTGACCCTATTCGAGACCACCGACCCAATTCAAGACAGAAACTGTGCATGTGTGAAGGACTAATGATCTCATTTTAATACAGAGCGGGGAATGGGAGGTGCTGGGGTCACACATACGTAGAAGATGTAAAACTTAAGAGTAATAAATAGGGAATGAAGAACATTGTACGTTGCTGGCATGTCTTTAGGAGGCTACTCCCATGCCGCCCACCAGTGCCTGAATAAACATACCACTTTCTAACTTTAATTAGTTAGAGGGTCTTTTGTCCGTGGATACAGAGATCTAACGAATCAAGAGGGAAATTGGAAAATTCAGATAAAGTTGGAAATTCTGAGAAAACCAAATTAATCAAATGTGACAGCACAGGAAGAGAGACTTTCAATGGACAAGATGGAGTATCAGACAAAGCCAGGTTCTTAAAACCTAATTGTTTTATCAGAAAAAGTTATGTTACTGTTCCCTGAGGATGTTGTAATTTCTGTGCAAATATTCCTGTATGCAAGGGAGAGGGGGAAAAAAAAAGATGCTTGTTAACTTCTGGACAAGTCAGGGTAGACGTTTTTTACATAATATCTAGTTCCAGTTCTAACTTGGTGCTAACTTACTATGGTCCCTCTTTTGGGTTTTGTTCAAATGATTCCTTATACCATGAAAGGGAGCTAATGAGTGACTGCCATCCTCTAGTAGCCTAAAGAGTGAATTCAACACAACCTGTGTTTGCTATGGGACAGGGGAAAAATAAAATTTTGTTTCTCCTGGTCCCATGGAGAGTTACCATTAACATCAGTGATACACGTCTTTTTGTTAAAAAGTAGTATTTAAAATGAAATAGTTCGATCACATATGAAACTCACCATTACTGAGAAGGATATTTTCAGTGATCTTTTGTTTGTGCTCAGTACATTACTAGCCAATATAACAGCATTACCTAAAATCAGAAGAAGCATGTTAAAAGGATGCCTGACAGGTAGCATTACCTTTCAGCAGAAAAAACCCCCATCTGACCATAAAGGCTTGTGGAGGACAAAGATGAATAGAGAACATAACTATGGATCCCTGGCACACTCCCAAAGCCGGGCATCACTGTAAGGATCACTGAAGGAATCTCCAGTTCTGCACTGATGTCAGATGAGCTGACATCCTAGTAAAAACAAAAAGCCACCAGGCATGGGAAAGAAAAGGACGATGACAGTAGACAAAAAATGGCAATTTCAAAAAGGCTCCCGATGGCAGCTGAATTTTTGTCCACTCTAATCAAACCCCAGCATGATCGACATGTGACCTCTTCAGCACACACACAACCTGAACAAGAACTGCCCTTTTGGAGTTCACTCTGATGAAGGTAGAAGCAATACCTCTTCTCTCCTCACTCCAGAAAAAACACCTACCTCAACACTCTAAGAGGAATTGATGTGGGCCTAAAGAGCACTGGCCCTTTTGAGGTAGAGACAGTGGAACATCTTGGGATTTCCTACCCAGCGTGTGCATTCCCACTGCAAAGCACTGAAATTCTTAGGGCTGTGAAACTGTGCCACCTATGTGATCTTTGAGATGGCTTTGGGGAGGGGGGCGTGTGATAATTCTGCTGCTGTGGTTTGGTTAAAGATGGTTTCCTGTGAGGCTGAGCCTTCAGCATACAAGTTTCAAAAGAGAGGAGAAGAAAAAGAAAACCAAAAAAACCCAAAAAACTGACGAGCAAGCAAGACGCAAGCGTGGACTCTCCAGGAAACCACAGAATAACCCCTCTGAAGACTGCATGAAGTGCTATTTCTGTGCCTTTTACCATCTTTTAAGGAGACAAGAATGGAGAAGGAACAGCTAGAGAGGAGAGCTGAGCATGAAACCAGAGCTGAACACACGCTGAGCAAACACAGGCACAAAGGAAAGAACGACTGGGGAATGCCAAACCCTACTGAAGCCAATGGGAACTTCAGCAGCAGCTTCAGGGAGCTGGGGCCACATACAAGGATGGAAATCTTTCTAGACTGCAACAAAGACAGACACTGACTGTCAGCATCAGAGCCACGCATGGAAATGCCCCTGTTGAGATGAGTAAGCTATGCATGAACAGTATGCTGGAATCACCAAGGTGGTTTGAGCGACTGCAGGGTTAGGCCACCAAAACCAGACTGTGGTTGAGGGATGCTGTTATTTTAAGCAGGTCTTCTGCACAGCAGGGAAGACAAATGAGATGTGGAAATTGTTAGTGGGATACCACTTGTGCATTAGCTGTACAAGCCACCACCACAAGGGTTTGGAAGCCAAATGGTCAAGAGCAGAGACTGGCCTCAACCCTGCCTGTAGCAGAGGTGTTCTGTATCTGCTCCAGCTCAAAAGCTGTCACTGAGAGACACATACCTTGAAAATGTAACATGGGAGTATAGCTCATAAGCTTCATTTGGTTTTAACACTTAAAACTGGGCAACATTTCAAAAAGAGATCAGCTAGAACAGGGAAAGCATTTATATCAGATTAATGGCTCTTAAATGACAATGAATTGACCTTTGCCTCTGCCATGCCCCATAGTTCAAATTCATTTTCTAGCAGTGAAAAAACACAGAACACTGCATTCATTAGGCTGAACTCCAGCTTTAAATTATACCTGCACTTCTGGAAGCCACAGGCACCTAACAATCTTCAAATTATTCTTGTTCTACTAAGCATTGGAGCAGAATCCAACCTTTAAAATTGAGAGATATCAGTTGGTTTCAAGATCATCTGACCAAGGCGAAACAGTGCCTTGCTGGAAATTATGAGAAAGCTTTCCCCCATAATTTTCAAAATATTAAACAAGAAAAGCTCACCTAAATAATGAAGTCAAAATATTAAGTCAGAAGATCCTGTGTAGCAGATGACAGATCTATGCTGTAAGAAATGAAGCACAGAGCATTTTTCAGCATCACTAACACATTTCTTAAACATCTATTTCGAACATAATAGTCTTTCAGTTAAGTGACTGAAGTTCCAAATAAATTCACATTTTGCATTTGAATCGCATTACATTTTGTTTTAAACTTATATTCACAACTGTATTAATGGTAGCAAGGTAACCTCTGCTTTTTAAAAAAGTCATTTGTTCCAAGTGGAACAATAAAGCTATAGGGGAGAGAAGGAAAAGTACCTTTTCTTCTCATAGCACGAAAACCCTCCTTAGGAATAATGATTAGCCCATATTAACACAGACACTGCTAACTTGATACAAGAGCAACCTTAGTGTTTCACTATTGCTACAAAATTATTTAGTCTGTGCTCAAATGGGTCTCTGGTTTGAACAATAAGAGGAATTCATTAATAAGATAGGGATGCTCCATGCTCTGACACTGACTGACTACTGCTTTCAGCGAGTCATTTAACTCTATTTACCCTCCTCTCGACCTTACAAATGTCATGAATGCCCTCAGCATCAATGTGTATATGAAAAATGCAATCTAAGAACAGAACAATCTTATCGGACCACTCTTTTTTGGTACTTGTTTACTAGCATGAATTACACTGAAAGGTTATTAGGGTTCCAAGTACAAGCACACTCCAAGTTAAGAAATTACTCTTCAGCAAAGCATCAGTTCAGGTCTTTCACACCCATACTATAGCTGTATTCTTATAACTATATCCAAACAAGGAGATTCTTGCTTCACTGGAGGTGTAAGTGGACTTAGCTGAGGCAAGACTGCTGCAGTGAAGGAGACATTGGACACCAGGCATTCTCCACATGGAGGCATGCCACAGAGAAATAAGAAATCCTAGGAAAAATCCTTCCTCCTTTGCTGGTACACCCTATCTTTCATCTCTTGAAATACTGGAGTTCTGTATTTGCCTCAACTGAGGAAGAGCTGAACCACGGCTGAAGCCCAGGTATATTGTGTCTGCAGCAGGGAAGCCGTCTGGGTTTGGGCTGCCTCTTTATTCCTTTGGCCTCCCACTGTGGCTCAGGTCTACTTCTACATGGCACAGATATGCGCTCTGGCAGCTGTGCTTCCTTGGCCCCTGACGAGGGGTCATAAGAGACAGGACAAAGCAGCAGCACCCTGAGGAGCAAGGCTCTACCTCTGTGCTCCTCTGCAGAGACCGATGTGCCAGGTGGCATCAGAGATACACAGCAGATGCACCCCATGTGCCAGGGAGGAGCGGAGGTACAAGCTATGAGATACACAGCTGATGCTCCAGGGGGATCAGAGAATGCAGTGTAGCTCAGAGGGTGAAGCTGGCTTGGCAGTGGAGGGGGATAAAGCTTGACTTAGCAGTGGGTGTAGAAGGGTGTGCACAAGAATGAATGGAGCCAAAGCCTGCTTTGATAGACCTCGGTATTTAAAGTTACTTTGGACCGAACACCCTGTTACCGCAATATTGTCACCATTAATGTATCCTGTGACTTCTCAGATCATGTTTTAAGGAGCCAGAAGTTTAATAAAATAGATGAAAAACATTACCCAAAGAAGATGAAAGGAAACAATGGTTTGCACGTAAAGCCTCAGTGCCCGTACAGAACATGGGACAAACAGATGAGGACAGAGCATTCATTATACCGCAGATCAGAAAATGAGCCCAAAACTACTCTGGTAATCTTTAACAACAGAAACAAGAAAAAAAACCATAACTATGATTTCATCAAAACATATATGCCCTTAGGTAAGTGGTAAGATGAGGAAATTACAGTAAGATATTCTTGTCCTGTCAAAGCATGTGAAAAGCTCTACTCCTTCTTGAAAAGGATTCCACTAATAACAGGTTGTTTCCATCTTCACGTCTGCCTAGTCACAGGCTGCATGCAATAACATGACACAGCAAGGCACTCCATCCCAAGCTTTTACAGGTGCCACCAGACTCTGATCCATTTTATTGCAACGTTTTCACCACAATCAACCCTTGCAAGACACACTCTGCTGGATATAGACAGACACAGTAAAGGAGAGAATAAGGCTGAGCAATCTGCTCACAGCAGCTGTATAGCCCAGGGACACAAAGAAACTACATACAGTAAAATCCCCTCAAGGAGAAGTTACTAAGACACCTCAGCCAATGAGTACATCATAACTTCCACAGCTATGGAGAAGTGCTCAGGGGAAGTGCGTACTGAGCTCCTAGCAATTATTCTAGGATAGTTCCTCTTCAGATAGTTGGTTTTGGAGCTATCATAGCCTGGGTGGAATTCACCTGAAGAACCCTAGACATGAAAAAAAATTCTAATCATCAATAGCTGCACACATCTGAGTAGAGATGAGGATGTGGGAGGAGGGAACTGCAATCTTCCAGCTTCTGAGAAGAGGAGGAGGAAGTAAAGGGCCAATGCCAGCTGATTCTGCTCCCTTACATTGGAGAGAGGAAGAAAGAGGTTTCTTCCATTCTTTCTCATTGGGGACTAAATCTCAAATCCACCGTGGGACATTCAGAGTCCACTGTATGGAAAAATGCTGAAGAAAAGCAAAATCTGCATGAAGAAGGCTGAACGGAAGTTATCACAAAGACAGAACAGGTGTGTTTGTGCAAGTGCATTTAAAGTAGGTGAAAGAACGTATTAAAGTAAGTCATCTGGAATTCAGAATATTTGAAAACTGTCATAAAGAGTGACCAATCCCTAAGAGGCAGACCAGTATCATTCTACAGGTACACAAATCTATGTCACAGAAGTTGAGTATGAAAGAGCTGGATTAGAAATGCCTGTTTCTAAAAGCGAACAAATGTCCTACTGTGTGCTCACTCACTCATGCCAGAAAGGGGCTACTAAAGGTTTTTTCACAGGATTAACAGTACTCAGGAATTACATTCCTGACATTTCCTACACAAGTGCAGCAGCTTCTTTGCTTCACAAAAAGATTAACATTGTGACACCAGAACCCGTTCCACAGAAAAGGAAAATCAAGGAACAAATAGTAGCCAGCATCCCTACTCTCTTCCCCAGACTCTCCCTCTCCTTCCCTCCCACCTAGGTGTATCACATGGACTATCTCTGAAGTGCCTGTACACAAAAATATACTGCAAAAAGGAAGAAATTGGAAATCCATGTGCAGGTACAAAGCTGTGATGTTTGTAGGAGTTGAGATATAGTGGGATAGTTTACATGATTGCACTGCTGAGATGGATGGATGGAGGGATGGATGGATGGGTGTCCAGGAAGGTAAAAAGAGAAAAGTGAGACCCTGGGGCCATGTTCTTTGCAAAGACGTGACCTTAATGTGCAGAGCTTTGCAAAGCAATAGGTGACAGTTTGATCAAAAGCTTAAGGGTCAGGATGAGAGAGGAGACCAACAAGCATAATAGCGTGACCGGAGTCTGCTACAGGCCATCAAAATCAGGAGAAAGTTGATGAAATCAGCTGTCATCAGCTGGGAGGAAAAGCCTTTTGACTGCAGGCCCTGTTTCTCTCAGAGACAGGATAAGTGGACAGAACCTCAGGGTGTGCCAGGGAGGCGCAGGTTGGGCATCAGGGAGAGTTTTGTCACTGGAAGGGTGGTTAAGCATTGGAACAGGCTGCCCAGGGAGGTGGTGGAGTTACCATTTGTGAAAGTGTTCATGAAATGACTGGATGTGGCACTTAGTGCTGTGGCTTAGTTGATGGTGGTGTTCAGTCAGAGGTCAAACTCCATGATCCTGGAGGTCTTTTCCAACCTTAATGATTTTATGATTCTCTCTAAGGGGTTTCACCATGCCAGTATCTGCCTGGGAGGGCAACAAGGAAGGGTGTAAGTAATCCCAGAGAGCCATCTTGAAGGGCACCTTTTTTCACAAAAGTTATAGACAAGTTGATGAGGAGAGACACCCTCTGCTCAATCTGCTACTCATTAATGAAGATGAACTCGTTGAAGCTGTGGAAGTTGATCACAGCCTTGGCTGCAGCAATCCTGAGGGTCATTTAAAGGTCCTGAAAGAAGCAAGGTAGGTGGGTAGCAGAATAGAGACCTTGCACTTCGGAACAGCAGATCTACACTTGTGCAGGGAACTGGCAGGCAGAATCCCACTGGAGCTAAGGCAAAGGGACCTAGGAGGCCAGCTGATCTCCAAGAACAACCACTTAAAGCAGAACAGACTGTTCTGATGTGCAGGAAGTCAAGCAAACATGGCAGGGGGCCAGCTCTGCCCAAGGGGGAATTCCTGACTGAGCTCAAACACTAATAGGAAGTGTACAGGAGGTGGAAGTGGGGACAGGCTACTTAGAATGAGTATGGAGACAATGCCTGAGCACACAGGAAGGCAGGAAAATAAAAGCTTATCTGGAGTGAAACATGGGAGGTGTGCAGAATGCAACAAAAAGTATTTCAGCAGCAAGGAAAACACTGATCCATGGGAAAAGAACACAAAAAACCCCACCAAGGTATAAAACATCTACTTGGCTGGGAAGGTGTGCTCTCAGATCTCCCTGAAGGTAGGGGCAGAGTCTATGCAAGTGCAGCATGACCCAAAGTAGAGAAAAAGTGGATTAAGGGCCACTTCAGCCAAGGAAGCATCGCAAAAGGTAGCAAGAGGCGGGACTAGATGACCTGCAGAGGTCCCTTCTAACCTTAATTAGTCGTGATTAAAATTCCGAGGGATCACCATTAACTCTTTTGCTACCCAAAGAAAAATAAAGGTAGAAGCGTCATCTCAGTCTGTCATCTTAACCACAACTATGCCAAAGCTAAAAAGCTGCTGCATTTCAAGACAGAAGACATAACAATGCATACCCAAAATGGTGATTTTAATTTCACTAACAGTTCTTATCCATATACACTACTCTATCAGATGCTGACATCTATAGAGTTACGTTTTCAGACACCAATATCTTGGGTGAGAACGAGATGGGGCCAAACATAGTGCTGCCCTCTAAACCAGATCAGAAAAGCTGATAACGTCATTGCGTCCCCCATTACCAAGGGGTTGACATCAGAGATTTGGTGGCTGAAATGTAATCCTATAATACTCTAATATTAAAAAGTCCCCAAGCAGTTAGAGCACATCAAAGCAGCCATTAGAGCAAAATAGAGGGGGAAAAGCCCCTACAGGAACACCTTCCAGTGGAGCACAGGTAACAGCCAATTTGAAGAAAAAATACAGACAGGCATATTAGCTGTGTGAACAGAACAAACCAGACAAATATTATGAAAGTAAGTAAAACATCAGTATATTATCAGGTCTCTGTAAAGGTCCCTTCACTGAACTATCAGCCAGGCAAGCTCTTTTACATGTTCCAAATTCATGGTTACCCTGCAAACACAGAAAGCCACTGTTTTAATTATGATTTTTAAATAAAGCAAGGTCAAACACTATGGCAAGACTGCTGCAACAACCAAATACCAATTACACACTTATTCCCAGAGCTACAGCAGGAGGGAGCTGAGCAGTAACAGTCTGTGCCTTTGGACAATAAAGCTTTTGAAGTTCAAGTCTTTTTCAGACCCTTCTTAGAAGCTGAAACATTCTCAGCTCAGTACATGCACTCATAGATGTTCACTTTAATGAACTGAAAGTGTCAACTTCCCATTGGTGCGTCAGATGGACTTTTTCTCAAGCAGTGGAAACAATTGTCTAGGCAGCACTTGCGTGGGGCTGCAGCCACCACCGAGCTGCTAAAGTACCTTTTATAATAAACTTGAAACTATGAGGAGAGACCATTCATTCTTTACCTCTGAATCAGGAAGTCCATTCATTCAAGCAATCACCGGCTCCTGTAGCAAAACATATAACATTCACACCATCTCCACCACTCCTCCTCCGGACATTAACTCACAAAAAGCCACTTGGAGGCTTCCTCAAGCCCACCTGGAAAACCAGCAGGGGCTTTTTGCAGATGTAGTTTATGGTACTCTAAGGTCAACAGCTAATTTCAGTTAGGGAAAGCCCATTGCCATTTATTTATTATATCCTTAATGTAACTTACACATAGTGAGTAGGTTATAAAGGGAAAGGCCTGCCACAACTACCATGCAGCCAAAATGAAACAAGGCTCCCCATCAACAAACCAGCCTGAGACAGTATTAACAAATGTATCACATCACATGCCAGGTTAATACAACATTCCACCACAAACAAACACTACTGCTGCAATGCCTACACCATTATTGTCACATAGTGGAAAAATCTGCCACAACAACATGATCTCTAGGCTGATGTAAGCCAGGTGCTTCACAATGGCAATGCTGCTTTGTTTCTCTTTGAAACTCTTGAAATGCATGGGTTAATCCCCACTCCTTCCCCAGAACTTGCTGAGAAGCCATATATAAACTTTCTGTCTCTATTGGTAAAAACAGAGACATGAAAGATGAGTCTAAAGGCTAGAAAGTAAATGAACAATAATAACAAATAGAAGACAAATTTATTACAACCAATAAATCAATTAACAGATTGCCCAGAGATGTTCCACTCTCTGTCCTAAAAGGTTTTCAAGGCCAAACCAGATAAAGACCGGAGTAACCTGATGCCATCTCAAAGCTGATCCTGCTTAGAGCAGGAGGTTGGACTGGATAATTTCCCAAGTTCCTTTCGCCCTGAATTATTGTTTTGTATTCCTGCTACACAGCCTTTCCTTTCTGGGTTTAGCATTTTACTAAAGAGGCTGAATTTCTTCAAGCCTGGTAACACAGACATGTTCACATGCAACCTTCAGAACTAAAACTCCCCTTGCAGGCTTTCCAGCTTTAAAGTATTCAAGTGAGTAAGTTATTAACCCTCCAGCCCAGTAAAATCAAACCATCAATTCCACGATCACCTATTGCCGGGTGGTGCAGCAGCTTTGAGAGCACAACAGCAAGCTGGGCAACAGCCCTTGAAACAACACAGGGAGGGTGCTAGAGAGTATCTAGAAGGAGGCCCAGGCTGTAACACATGTGCGAGACTTCACCACCCTGCCAGATTTCAGGGCTCACTAGAAACCACAATCCCCGTGAAGTTTGCAGCCCACACTTCACGTCTGTTGTTGGGCTGATGTACCAGCACAGCAAGCAGGGTGGCAGCAGGTGGCATCTTGCAACTGGCGTGGCCTCAGCCTGTATCCTGGAAGCGTCAAACTAAACTGAGTCATACAGAATTCAAAATTTGAAAGAAAAGCCAAAAACATCCGCAAAATGCCTGTTTTCTGATTACTGGTGGCTAGCCCTCCACAGGGTGCAGACCTTCCCTGACTGCCACCTCGTGTCTTCTGAACGCACTGCCAGTGTGAGCAGGATGCTGCACCAGAACTTTTTCTCTAGAGCTATCGGTCTTTACTCTGCTAAACATTCATTCTCTTAACCAACACAGGGAGCAGTGCAATTAAAATTTAAGCCAAACTTGTAAAATGAATCTCTGATATCTGTTTTTTTTTTATCAGTTCCTGTTTAGCAGCACCCCAGGCTAACTGCCTTAATGAGTTGGAACTCTCTTTGAGGACCCATTGGTTGTCACATTTCTTTTGACAAGAATAGTATCAAACTACATCTGCACCTTTATTGTTACATGAAAATTCACCACCTTTTTTTTTTTTTCCTGGAGAGTACAGCTAAATTCTGCTCAAAACCTTCATCTGTCCTTTGAGGTATGTCCACTGAAACACCACACATGGCATACCAGGGACAAAGAACTGGAAATTACTTATAATTTGGAAAATGTTTAAGATATTCCTGATGCTGATCCCTAAACATCTAGTGCTGGCAATGGAAAACAGCAGTGGAAGATTACTGTGAACATAAAACAGGAAGTCCACTTGGCCACAAAGCACAAATTTCTGTACTGGCCACACCACTCTCACTTATAGGCAGAGCATTTCCTTTCCTGGGTGGCCTCTTCACCAAGGGACTGCCAGAATGCCACCATAAAAGGGAGCAGGAGTGTTTCAGTGACTCATCCTAGAGGAAAAGCAGGCCATAACTTCTACACTCCAAAAGAACAAGAACCACACAAATTATTTCTGTTTCCAACCAGTGAAATTTGGATGTAGTATATTTTGAAAGCTGGGCTTTCAATGTAATGAAGCTTCTGCTTTGGTTACACAGAAAAAGGCAAACCAAACTGCACCTAGGTGAACGTTACCCTGAAAAGGCACTTCAACCTTACAGGCTATACTTTGGGTCTCATCACCACTAAAAGTAGTTACTCTTTCTACAATCCTGGCAAAGTCCACTTTAGCTGAAACACAGCAACTGATACGACTGATTATCTTCTGCATAGATAATGGCAACTCTTAAGTGATACAAAAGTACCACACACTCCTTACAAAAACCTAGCATCTGATATCCTGTCTTGTTGGTTACAAGGAAGATTATTTTCTCACCTGAAGACCCAAGACATGGGAAAGTTGTTTTTTTTTTTTTTTCCAGACAACGTCAAATTTCATAGTGAATTCTCATTTAACAGCTTTAAGAGGCAACTTTTCAGTCTATCAGAAGTTATCCCATCAGACCAAGATGCTTAAACATAGTCGGCCAAGCTCTCCACATATACCTGTTGCCCTTCCTCTGTGTTTGCACAGCAGACAATATCAGCTCCCTCTACACTTCTCAGCAGGAAATGGCATGTAGTACCTCAATTAGCTGAACCCATTCTGAGCTGATCATTGGAAATTAACTCACTCCCATGCAAATAAGTACATCTGCTATGAGACAAGGATCCTCACTCAATGCAAAACTTGCTGTTGCTGATGAAAGCTCTCAGTTTCTTTCTATCAGAAAAAGTAAAGTGAACCAAGTAAGTCATGTGCTTTCCTGGAAATTCATTTCTAGTGGGTAGAAACCATTGCAGTTCTACACAGTCCACAATCACTGCTGCAGATCACATTTATACCATAGCTGAACTACCTGACGTCTTTCATATTTAGAGTTTCTTAAGCATTAAACATGTAAGCCAGATGATTCACTTCCTCATACATTGGATGGTGACACTGCACCAGGTAGCCAGTCCATGCAATACTGACCTCAAAATGCAACCTACACCATTAAATAGCATTTAATGTTCCCATCACCTCACTTATTAAATGTTTCTGCTAAACTTCTACACGGCACCTTTCAGATGAAAATTCCCCCCATTGGCCTGTTCCGTGATCTAAAGACCAAACACCCTTTAGGGGTATAAAAGAAGTATTTAGCAACAACTGCCATATTTTAGAAGTACAGAAGTCACACCCAGTTTTAGGGTCACTTCGCAGTTCCTACTCCCACCAAGAAATGTGGTCATGTATTATGGAAAACAGCAACCAGACTAACCTGATATCGTAAAACAAGACTGCTTTACTTAAGCCTGGAGCAAGAGGTGAGATCAATCCATAGAAAACTGAGCACTAAGGGTTTGGACTGCAATCTGGCCACAGCATGTGAGGTACACGCTTCTTGATTTATGAGAATTTACCAAAAGAGACTACAGACCAGGAAATCCACAGCTCCTATCCATCCCAGTGACTGCCTCCTCCAGCAGAGGACATGCTACTATTGTGACAGGAATGAATGAGATAAGAGAGAAACACCAGACCCCTCCTCTTTCTCTCATCCAATGCTGTTTAGAGAACAATGAGGAGTTTTACTTTGCTCTGACCCCATGGAGGTTACTCACAACATGGTCTGACTACAGCACCGAGTACTCTGTCACTTTTCAGTGATGCCACTGTTCACACATAGGAAGAAACACTACAGCATGATGCTGGCACTTCAAGCATGCATCAAGTAACACTTTAACTGAACAAATGAAGCCCCACAGTATTAACTCTGAAGTTCTGCTGTCAAAAAGCCGGAGGAGAACATTACTGCTTACACAACCCAATTGCTCCTCAGGTTATTTCCAGGCAACCACAGCCACAAGGTCTGTAGGAGCAAGAAGAACGATGTGATAATCTGGGAGGTGGTGAGAGTAAACAGCTGAGGAAGAGAACATATAGTGCAAAAATCACTACAAAGCAAGAGGATAATGCTTCACAGTGCTTCTCCTCTCTTTTATCCAGTGACAGTTCTTTTCTAAATCTTCATGACGTAAAACAGACTTGCAATTCAGCCATAGACTTAGGTCTCTGAACGTCAGTGTTCAGTTTCCAGCTCTGTCAGAGGTGCACTGAGCTGAGGTAGCTCTGAGGCAAAGCTGTTTCAACTCTGTGCTGATACTTCTTCTGTAAAATGGAGTCAAGCTGTAGTTGCACTACATCTTTCCTGCCTCACCTATTCCCGTTATACATCAATGTGGGACACCAGTGTCAGCCTGAAGACATCTTTACCACAGTTCAGATCCTCATCAATAATCCTCCAGGGAAAGACCAATTCTCAGTGCAATGATGAGCTACTGGATTGCAAGGACCACAATAAACCAGAAACACTGCCAGCTGGTTAGGGCAAAAACCACTTAAGAAAGTAATTAAATTAGAGTCCTTCACCAAAAGTAAGTAACACATTTCCAAAGAGTCAAAGACAAAACCTTGTATAAAAATTTACAACAATCTTTTCTACATGCTTTACAAATCAAGTTAAAATGTAAAAAGGAATTGCTAAAAACCTTATGATGAAGAAAACAAAATCTTTTTTTTAAAGCTACTTCGAAATAGCTATTTTTTTTCCTTCTTCACTTACCCTCAGCTACCTAATTTCAGTTTTCATACAAGATACAACACCTGAAGCTGTGCAGAGCACAATACTTGCTCAGCATAGCCATGAAATGGCACATCTAATGAAGTTCAGGCCTATGAAACACTACCACAACACAAAAAAAAATTAAAGAGGAAGTAGGCCATCTCTACGCAATGTTTAAGCCTTACGCAGTTAAAACAATGTTACCTTTAATACCAAAACTATTTTAGATCATAACACGTTAAAACAGGGCATCAATATTTACACATGTAACTGAAGTAACATGCTTGTTTTTCATACTTATGGCTGCATTATCTCCTGCAATCTAACACACAAAATGCATTCCAGGCTATACCCCAAAAGAATTAGGTTTTGTGGTGGTGTTTTTTTTTTCCCTCACAGTCATTTCAAAACACTATCACTTCCACAATTTCTCAACCAGCTGCACTGTTTCCTTATTGGGTGACTTTTGTTTGGGTGATTCTGTATTACAGCAACATTCAAGATTGCTTAAGTTGCCAACAGCTAAACATTATGAAGCATCAATTGACATCAAAACCAAATCCAAAGTAGAGATGATAATCTCCCAGTCTAAATATGTAAGAGGTGCTAGGTTTACTTTTTTAAAGGAACTGTGTAATAAACAAAGTCAGCTAGCCAGCCTGGAGACTGTGATCTGCAACTGTATTTGGGTTCCAACTGGTTTTAATAAATGCTTCACCCACATCATCAGACCATATCATGCTGATGTATTGCTGGTATGAGAAAAGGGAACTGGCAGTAGGGCATGCCAGACCTTCTCTCTCCCTACATCACATCATTTAAAGGATTCCAATGCAAAGACAAACATACCTTTGTATGGAAATAACTTCAACATTTTAGGACTTCTCTTCCATGTTTATTCTATTTGCATGCATCATACAAGATGAGCATGACCTAGTCCAAGACACTGCCAAACTCTACTGCCAGTGCCTAATCCTTTCAAGCCCCTGACTCCTACGCCTAAGATGTTCCAAGGCACGTAGTGATGACACTCCTGTTGCACAAGTGTAGATTACTGTCCAAAAAGGCATCTGCATGAGGAAAGAGAGAAAAAAAAGAAAAAATAAGGCTATACTGGTTAACTGTGACAAAAACAAGACACAAAGTTCAGACCACATGAGAGCAAGCCAACTCTCTCCAGCAACTCAGCTGTGACCAGTCTGGATTGACCAACTGTTAAGATGGGCTAAAAATGAGTGGTTCAGAAGAGCGGTTACAGTAATGATCACAATTGGTGGTCTCAGTGAACTGAAATTAAGAAATATCTTGGAAGAGATTAACAGTCCTGATGTGGCAAGATGACTGACATGCTTAACTCTTGCATTTCCACTTACTCACCTCCCTATCTAGCACTACATCCTCAACTGTAGCTCTGCAGCAAATTTAATAAACATCTGAAACCTCTTACGACTTTATATGTTTTATATTTACATAACTCTGTCACCAGTTCTCAATTACCTGTTATGCTTCTGTACCACTTAAAAAAACAGCAAAAGACAGTACGGAGAAGCTGAGAGATGTACCTAGAACCTTCTCTGGCAGGCTGTTCAATGAAGTACTTTGCTTCATGTTAAACAAAAGCTCTAAGTAAGAATAAGGAGCATCACACAACAGACTTAAGCCTTTTACCTCATAATTCTATTCTTACCTGTTCAGTTTATTAAGACAGCTCCTCCCAGAATTACACTTGAATACTGCAGGCAGTCCCAGAATTTTTTTTACTATTATTATTTTAATACCCCACCCCCCCAGGTCAATACACAATTTAATGCCTTTTGACTCAAGGAGCGTAACTCATGATACAGAAAGGATAGGATTTTCTGCAAGACTGCCTTCGGAAAGCTTCCCCACCTGGGGAAATACGCAAGTATGACCAGTGTAAATGACAAAAAGGCTCACAAGGCGGCTGGGGAGAATGAATAAAAGAAAGAATTTCACTTTAGACCACAAAATGTCTTGGGCAAGTGACATGCACCACAATTACATTACTGAAAAGGTTCATTAATTTTTCAAATGGACTTTTCAAACATGAACTCAGAGTCTAAGAAGGAAAGAGACATCACCTTTTAAAGCTTTTAAGACAGATTGATGGCAGAAAAAGGAAAAGGTAGAAGGCCCATATATGATAAATGCCAGCAAACTGCATTTTCATTTCTCTCTTCAAATGGAAAAGTTTTTTACTTGCTAACTAGAAGACAAGGACTTTATCTGCAGACTGTTACAGAAAGTAAAAGTACACCCAATTAAGAAATCTCAGAGGTGAAGTTGCATTAAAGGATAAAGGCTACGTTAGGTACTGTTGCTACGTTAGGTATTAGGGTATCAGGGCACTCCCACTTTCAAATACTTCTAGCCATCACATCTTTCAGTCAGCAAGACTACACAACTATGGCTCTGCTTCCAGCCTTGAAATTTCACTCACAAGAGCAAAGAGTTCATAGCCTGATACAAACAACACACGTAAGTGAAGAGGCTGACGTAATGTTACTTAGAACTTGGCTTTCCCTGTTATTCTGTTAAGAGTGTCCCAAGAGGACCTCTCTTGCAAGCTGGTTATATCTAATTTGCCCTCAACTTAATACAAAACAAACCATCCAAAAAACCATGAAAACCTCAATTTAACTGCCTTTAGCAGTACTGTGGAATTTATTTAATTGTCAAGCAATAGTTGGACAAAAACTTGTACCAGGTCTTGAAGACAGATTGTATGAGACAAGTATGTATGGTCAAATATATGACTTCAAGTGACTTGATTCCTGTGTTTTTTCCTCTTGGAAAAAGAGGGCTTTGCTGTTTATACATTTCCAGCTGAACCACTCTCCCATGAGCTGACACAGATGAGTGGATTGAAGTATGAAGTCTGTTGAAGCAACAGCAGGCAACAATACACTCATCTGATCTGATGAGTTTGGCATTGCAGCTTTGTCGCTGTTACGTCCGAGGCACATAAAGAAAACGACACAGAGTCCAGGCTCATGAACAAGTGGAAGCTGAAGCTTCTTCTTTAATAATTTTCTGACTACTTTATAGGATAGATCGCAAAAGTGTGTTGAGTGGCAATAGGTAATTGGTTCCTCGGCCATCCACCCCTTGAGAGGATTGGCCAAGTCCTAAGATACCTATTCCAAAATATTTTCAAAGTCAAAGCCATAACAATCGTGCAAAACAGCTTGCGGGTGCAAGAAGTTTATGCAACTGTGACCTTGTTTAAAATAGTTTACATAGGAAAGACAGTCTTCTCACAGAATATTGAGAAAAGGCTGAAGAATTTCTCTGCTTCTAGCTTTTTAGCACCTACACAGCTTTACTACTCCAAACCTCTGGATTCAAATCTTGTATTTCAGTCACAAGCAAAACAACCTTGTACATCATCATGTTGCTTGCATGCAACTCCCCCGCTCCCCCTAAACTAGCACAAGCCATTGCAGCAACTTGATTTGAGTGAACAGGCTGTTTAAGGGAAACTAGAACGGGACAAGTCCAGACATCTTTCCCTCAGAAAAATCAAACTTGCATAAGCTGGTTGAGTGACATACTTGGTGTAGAATGCATCCTAGTTTATGCAGTATCAGTGACAATCATCTGTGAGTACATCAGTAGAGATTTTTATTTATTCTTCCCTTTAATACTATCCGTCTCCTTCTTCACAGATATTGCACCTGCCCCCTCTCTTCATTGACAGCAAGCTGGATATAAGTGTTATTTACAGCAAAAACATTACCTTGTCACATGTTCCTCGCCAGTCAATGAATATGAAATTGTCAGCTTATGGGCATTACAGCACTGTCCGAGATCTTCATTTTACTTTTCTGTTCCGCTTCCAGAAAAAAAATGGTCAAAGTAAGGGAGGTTAAGAGTTGATATGAGATTCCCGAATGCTCCTCACTGGCAGAGGGCTTGACTTTAGGCAATTTCTAGAAAATAAGTGTCAAGTAGATCCCTCTTGACACATTGCATTTATCCAGATCAGTGGACTGCTGTACTTCTGCAACACAGACATACTGAAAGGAAAAATTAGGTTAAAAAAACATCCAGACACACCCCCTGCTCTCCTGGCAACTCTGCCCAAGGAGCCATTAACAACACAAAAAAAGACTGCTTATTTCTCATGAAAGAGCAGTGTTAAAGGCTATGGACCTGTGATTCAGGTGAGACCCCACTTCAAGCCATTCTAAAATGAGACACTCAAACTAGTAGATTTTAAAAAAATATTTTAGAAGAACCTATCAGAGAAGACACAATCAATACAACTCCTTTGGGTTTTCACAGAGATAGAAACTGGACACCGTTCTTTTTAAAAATCCCATTTATACTTATCTCTATAAGCAAACCAGTAAACTCAGAAGCGGTTACAGGAAAACATAGGTTTACCTGGCATGTTTTTCAACGGTATATGTAGATCCAGAGAGCATCAATAAGTTTCTTTCACATCTCTAAGCACTGAGCTAGGAGATGCCCAACTCTCCTAAAAGCAGCAGCAAAGCTGAAACCAAACACACAGACCTGTGAAGAACAGAAATAAGGCCACCCC
>VZTI01001047.1:413551-415256 GCA_013397865.1 Struthidea cinerea | reverse complement strand
CCCCCCCCAAAAAAAAAAAAAGGGCTGGCATTGCTAGTTCAGTGGGGAAAACAGAACAGAAAAACATCTCCCTTTCAATGACAGTTCACTTACATCAGCTGCTTGTAGCAGCAGTAAAAAATACAATAGTTTTATGCTTAACATTTTCAGTAAATGACAAACAGTGTAACAGCTGACAAACAAGTTGTTGGCCATTAGGAAGGCACTTAAAATCTGGAAAACTGGAATTCTTCTTAGAAGTTTTTTCTGGTGGGCAGGAAGAAGAAAGGAGACATCTCAAATCAACACTTCTGTGACTTCACTTCAGAGAATTCCCCTATCAAAGGTTTGAGTCTTCAGATTTCCTGGAGGTTTAAATAGAAAGAGCCGAAGACAACAAAGATACTACACACCTAATCTTGCTCAGATGTATGTTACAACAGAGCAAGCAGGGTTTTTGGTTGTTTGTTTTTTAGCTTCTGCCATTGTGAGCTGCACATCTTCATTTGTACTGGGAGATGTGTGAAATTGTGAATATTAGTGTAAACATTTACTCCAGTAGCCATTACATTTCTCCATAATGTTACAACAGAATCCATACTAAAGTGAAGGAAAACTGATCTTTCTCTGAAACAGAAGGCAACTTGCAAAGCCTTTTTGAACAGCAGTGAACACAACAAATGCCTACACACTCAACAGTCACTATATAAATTAGTTTTTAACACATGAATCTTCTTTTTAGCCTATGGTAAGATCTGTGTTGCCAGCATGCTGTACCTCAGCTACATAGTTTTAGGCACCAATGATGCCACACCAAAAAGACATGCTGAAGATTTCTGAACTCTCAGTTACATTACCTCAGGAAAAAGCAGTAGTGAATGCCAAGCAGAAATAAGTCATCCCTGTTTAAGAGTTGTCTTAGAGCATCCAAAATCAACACTGTTCAAGACACACGCACTTGGTGCAGTTATGCTCTCTTCCGTTACGGAAATGCCTGACAGTACCACACCCTCAGATTCAGCAGCAGCACTGGTATCAGCAGACAGGCATGAAATAGAAATGCCACCAGCCACCTCCAGAACTTAGACAGCTATCTTTCATACAGCTTAACATGAGTAAGGAATAGGGGCATAAGCTACACTACAGCTATCAAAGCAGGCCACTCTCAAAGTTGGAATTATTTCCCTTTCCAACTCTCATGAGAACTCTTAACTTACTCAGTCATGATGTATTATTTACAAAGATTTCCTCTACTTAAAGTTAGCTTGAAATGTATTTTATCTGAACTACACAAATACCAATGTGGAACATTTATGCTTCCAGTAAGCTGGACCTCAACAGACTTCACGTAGCTACTTACTTAATTTAGGCATTAGGAAACAAGCTCATGATTCAGCAAATCCTTAATAAAACCACTTAACGAATGGAGTAACTGTAACTAACTCATCTGCCCAAGGTCACAAAGTGCTAGAATTGAAGCCAGTACTTTTCATAGACTCAGGGAGTCATTTAGGTTGGAAAAGACCTCAGAGATCATCAAGTCCAAGCTTGATCCAATCCCTACCATGTTACCACTAAACCATGATCCCAAGTGCCACATGCACGCATATTTTGAACACTTCCAGGGATGGTAATTCCACCATCTTCACAGCCTGTTTCAATGCCTGACCACCCTTTCAGTGAATAAATTTTTCCTAGCATTGAACCTAAACCTCCCCTGGCGCAA
>VZTI01001047.1:336051-408551 GCA_013397865.1 Struthidea cinerea | reverse complement strand
CAAAATCAACCAAAAATACAGAAGGAAAAGCTTTCACAAGTACAAGTTTATATTATTCTTTTACTCTCGCTGTACTAGGTCAGGTTGAACGGGACTTTGAGCAACTTGTTCTAGTACAGGGTGTCCCTGCCCATGGCAGGGGGGTTGGGATGTCAGGATGTCTAAAACATGCCTTCCAATCCAAACCATTCTATGATTCTAGGATAAGCATCTCCTCTTAAAAGACTGGCATAACCTACTATCCTAAAGGTATACAACTCTACTTCACGTGCAACATAAAATTCCCAACCAACAGTTTCTGTAAACGAGGAAGAAAACAAAATGAACGAACCTTTCTGAAGTATCTGTCTGGAAACTTATACCCAATAGCTTTTTTTTTTTTTAAGGACTAATCAGTATTTGGCCTGTGTGGATAATAGAAGAAATATTCACACCAACTTTGTTTATAAATAATGGTGATTGAGAATATTCTGAAGGCCTTGATGAGAACCTGGGGGACACACAGATAATTCTGGCACTCACTTCTGAGTTTGTGCTATTCAGCTATGAGCTGTGCCCACAGATCACAGCTTTGGTGATTGTTACAGTGTTCAAAATGTCAGCTGTAATAGGATTTGCCTTGTTACAACACAGGCTTTTCTGCCAGGAGTTAACAACTAACTTGTGGGTTGGTGTGGGGTTGTTTTTGCTTGTTTTACAACCATGACATATGGAAAGAAGCAACAACAGCTTTATGTACAAGGATTACAGGACTTTACCTTTTAAAATACTCCACTTCTCGTTCTGTTTCATCCATTTCCACACTGTCTAGATCAATGTCTTTGGGTAGAAACACATCATCTACAAAGGAAAAATGATGACACTGTGTTAGATTCCAAGGGGAAGGGGGAAGGAGAGAGGAAGAAGCTGCATTAAAGATGCCTTTAGAGAACTGACTGAACCTTGTAGACTATTAATTATTCATATTTACGCTGAATTAATATACACTTATAATTAAAAAGACACTTCTTAAAACCCCTACACTCTGATACTCTATAGTATCTCTGCCCAGACTTGAAGGATATACACTGGTAAAAAGGAAGAGATGAATCAACAGTAAACTTACTGATTGCATGGGCTGCAAAAGACACCATAAACCTGAAATACACGTAAGAGTAGCCAAACTATACAGAGGGCTTGATGAATCAGATAGCTGTTGAATGCCTGAAATTTTTTGGTCTTAATACTGAAGAGGTAGCTCTAGAAACATTTTTAAAACAGTATTTACAAAGAAAAATACTTTGAAACTTCTGGGTTGTAGAGCTGCTGTACTCCCTCTGGGACATGATGACCACGCTATGTCTACAAGAGTTTAAGTCATGCTAGCAACCTTTAGACTTCATTAAAGAAAAAACCAACCCAAATATTTAACACATTAACATACGACTTGAATTGCATGGCCTCAGCTATCACAAAGAAGTCACTGTAGAGCCTGTTGGTATATTGTACTATCTTAGCATATGGTTCTCTTTCGTACTTTAAAAAGAAACGCATCAGAAAGCACACATTTTTGTAGAAACCAATTTGAATGCATTCCTCTTGAAGTTTTCTTCTCACTACATACACATTCCAATCTCATTTCTGAAGCAGGTTTACAATACATCCAAAAAGTGGGTGAGACAAAGAAAGTAACCAAAACCAACAAATACACACCTGGACACCAGAATCCTTGAGATTATGAGAACAGACAACTCATGGTAAAGACACTCATGGTAGTTTTAAAGTTGCATGTATTTGCCATTCAACTTACTTTTGAAGAAGGAGAAAGCCCTACAAACACTCCTAGCGTTCTTCAGCCTCTTTAAAACACTGAGTTAAAATACTCTGCCAGAAGAAATTTCTTTAAGAAACAGAGATTTCACCAAAAGCAGTAATATTTACTGCTTTAACACTTCATTTTAAAACTTAGCTAAAACCCCCTCTTTTCATGTTCTCTCAATCACCCTTGTTCTACTTGGTTTTTTTCTTAGTTCAATTTTTGTGTCTTTGCTAATTTGGTACATCAACCCTGTATCTTAAAAAAATTATAACTACATGAAAAATCATGTATTACAGTATCTTTCTTGTAGCTCTCAAGTCAGAATTACTTAAAGTAAAAATCCAGTTCCAACTCCACAGAGAACAGCACAAACTTTTCTTGATAAATTTAGAAACATGCCCCTGTATGTTTTCACATTTAAACATTAACTTTTGGAAATTGTAAGTATACCTGATTTAAGCAGGAGAAAAAAAATGGTGGGGGCAGGGAAGAGGACAAGATGCAGGAAGGTACCTGCATTCTCCTACAGTAAACCTCCACCACCTCCCTCTTCCATATTTTCTCTTTCAAATGTCTCCAGTCTTCTTTTTCTGCTCCCAGTTCTAGAGTTCTGTCTTGCTTCAATCACTGGAGTACACTCTTCTTGACAAATTAAAAGAAACACAAACCCAAACACGCCACAACAGAGTATGCACAAGAACTAACACATCAGAGAGAACGGTTCCATACTGTATTGCTGCTCGACTGACATAGAATGGAAACATCAGGCATCAGATTTAAAAACAACGACAGTGGGCTCACCCAACCCAACAATGAAATCACTAAAAAAAAAAACCCTAGCACTTCCAACAACCAGGAATTAGGTTTACATTTTTGTAACAAAGCTTAACAAATGTAAGTATTCTGAAACACTGGCAGAGACTGCCAAGGCATGAAGGTCTATCTTGCTGTGCTTAGCAGTCAGAATGGCAGCGAGATTTGGTGTACACTGAATTTATGCAACATTACCACTCAGCTACCAGAAGATCCCAGGGAAATGACCAGGTGCTCCGAGCAGACAGGTGTCCATACCACAAAACTGCCATCCCAACTGGTAGTCCCAGTAGGGATCAAGGATGTGCAGGAATAAAGAGGTGCCCGAGAACAGCAGTTTGACTATTGTGCTGACAAAGCCAACGGGCCAGAACTGCATACGCTTCTCAGCTCTGGTATTAGTTGTTGGATGTGTTCAGGCAAACAAAAAAGTAGGTTGGAAATAGAATTATTCAAGTGCAACTTGCTTAAGTCAATCTTCTATGGTTTTATTATTTCTATCTGAGAAATAAAAAACCACTGTTTACTAGAATGAGGTAATATGGAGAACACACTCAACTTTATCAACTAATTAACATCCCACTGCAAATAAAATAAAAAATAGTAAATTAGTTTTTGTATTTATTTACTTAGCTGTTAATGTAATTAATATAAGAACAGAATTATTTCCACTGAAAAAAATGCATATTTATGCATGAATGACCATTCTTTGACAGCAGAATCCCCTTATTTCCCTTGCCTAAAGACCAACTTCATACTATACTCTTAATGCTGTATAAGAAACAATCTTGCTTTTAAAGAAATTCAAAATGGATTTCGGCATACTATTGAATTAAACAATATATTTATTTTAAGCAAGAAAAAAAAAGCCAGTCTCCTGGAAAGTCTAATTGACAAAACCCCCTACAAAACCTACAGCACATGCTTGTTTGTTTATTTTTGAAAGCATCCAACACCTCTTTACTAGAACGCTATCCATCTCTTAATTGTTGTAATTCTGATGACTTGAGTTTTCCTGACACCAGTTTTTCAGTTTCTCTAATTTACATAGGCAGGAATGCCTGAAGATAAAGATGTCAGACTTCTGGAATTAAATGGTAACAACAGAAAATAACCCAAGTTCTTCAACTTTTTTTACACACTTACCAATAGAACTGTTGACTTTGTCCCCTTTTTTCTTCTTGTTTTTCTTGTTCTTGCCTTTTGGTTGAGGAGAATCTGCAAGTATTAGCTTATTATTTTGCTGCTGTTCACTTGGTGATGGGGATTCACTTGTTACAGGTGCTTTCTCTTCCTTTACATGGTTCAACTGTTTTTTGTTGTTATTGTTTAATTTCTTCTCATCTTTTTTAGGTTCTGCAAGTGTTGGGAGCTCTGCTCCTTTTGCTTTGGATTCTATTTGGTTTCTGGTTTTAGTCTGAATCTCAGCTGCTTTGGGGGATTCAACAGGCTTTTTCACTTGTTCAACACACTGTTTGTTCACCTGTTTTAGCTTCTGTTTGCTGTTTCCTTCTTTATGTTGATGCATAATATCAAGCAGAAAAGAGAGGGGCTCATGCTGCTTTACACTGCCCTCTTTCTGATAAAGCAGCTTTGAGTCTCTAGTGTTTACAGGATTGGACAGTTCACAGCCCGTCTCTAGAACTGGCCTCTGTTCTGTGTGATTCACATGTCTTGACAGTGAACCGGCTGAGGTTTCTATCTTTTCTGATTGCTCAAGGGTACCATTCTGAATGTCTTCGGGTGCGTTTGGGACAGGTTCCTTCACTGCCTGGCAGTTCCTCGTGAGCAGGTCCACCTTCGGACAGTCCTTACTTGTTCTCTCTTTCTTCTTTTTCTTTACAGCCCGCAACTGCTGAAGCTCTTGGAGTCGTTGTAATTCCTGTTTCAGTCTCTCTTCTTCCTCTTCCTCACGCCGCCTCTGCTCCTCAAGCAACTGGTGATGCTCTCTCTCCCTGGCTTCAGCTTCAAGTCGAGCTTTTTCCTCAAGCTGCAAAGTAGTAATAGGTTTATTGAAAGCGGCAAATATTTTGGAAATAAAGAGTTTTAGGGATTATTACTACTTTTCTTTATGAACGCTGTAAATCCTGGGATGTGAACATATGAACATATTTAATCTGTAAATCTGCAGAGCAAGCAAATAAGTATACAAAGGCTGCCCTTTTAAATACATTACAATCCTTTATTCACATTTGCTATGCTTCTGTAACTCATTTGACCGTTGTTAATACCAGCTGTTGATCTCTTCTTCACTACTGCTAAGCCTAACAAACTGTCAAAGTTTTCTATTTGCACAAAACACTCAGCTTCCTTCTCAAAGACTGCATGTATTACTAAGGTAACTCAGGTTTGCATCAGTTGTATCATTTACCTGTTCTCTTGCTTTGGTAGCAGAGCTGCTCTGTTTCAGAGTTCAGGAATGTTAGGAAGAACAATCATTAAAAACATTCTGCACCAAAACACTAAGCAATTAATAGTTACATTAGAAGTTGTCAAAAATTCTAAGGATGGCAGTTTTCTAATGTCAGCCATTAGTTCATTAACCAAAACAAAGTCACAAGGGACTTTTGCCGGCCATTACTGCCAATGCCTAAAACTTTGCTGTGCAGCATTCTTGCATCATTAGCAAAATGAAACAGAGTCATACAATGAGAACAATCACGACCATTTATTTTTTTTGCACGTTTGGAGGTGGCTGTATGGCATTACTTTTTCACAGTTACAGAAGTCATTCAAAAAACCCTATGAGAATTTTCCATGCCTTATGCTCAAACTGCACTCTAAGAGCAAAGTGAATTTTGCACTGCAAATTTTACAAAGTTAATTTTATTTATAAATAATCCACTAAACCCTCAAGATGCTGAATAGTGCTACAACATGAACATAAAGAATTTAACTTGTGAACATTAGGTCTTCCAAACCCATGGAAGCATTTAAAGAATGCAAAAGTAGTGCCAGAAGAAAATCCACAAACAAGAAAATATTTACAGTGCGATCACATAACATGCTGACCAGAAATCAAAAACATTCAGCAACCAATCTCACTGTGCCTTGAACTTTATACTTAAGGCTGATACTTGAACTGCTTGTTCCAACTCAAAAAAAAAGGGTCTTTCCTCTATTATTCCTCTTTTGTATTTCCTCTATCTTATCTTCAGCAAATAACATTTCCAAAAAATAATTTCAGTTAGACACTGGAGTTTTTTAGAAATCTTTTTTGCCAATTTTTATTTGAAAGCAACCTGTAATTTTTTCTTCCCTACACCCTCCCTGCAGTTTGCCACTCCAGCTTGGGATAACCCTTAGTGTCATCATGTGGCACAGCACTTAACCTCTGTCAATCAGGACAGCAAGGTGATCAGCGCAATTATTCTAAAAATACCAAATCACAACTCTTCCTCTCTCATAAAAGCACTGACCTACGTTTCCTGGCTTCCTACAGAGATACTTTATCAAAACCTTTATCCCAATACAGCAACATTGACTTTCTAACTTCACCTGCTTTTAAATGTCAATGCTACAAAAACATAAAATTTGTTACATTTCTGATACTCAGAAATAACCTTCTGAAGTGTGGGAAATTCCAATATAAAGCTGACTTGCACCAAAACACATGACAATGGCACTGTGAGGAATCCTCCCAGTCTAGTACATAACTCCTCAGGTAGCACCAGAACAGGTAAGCCAGCTGTAAAAACAAACTGGCAGTGTACCACAAACTGCACAGAAAACAATTACAGCATTAGGATAAATCAGTATACAGTGGCATACTTAAGGAGAGTGCACAGATTCAAAAATGTGAGGTCTAAGATAAATATACTTCTGTGTCTTACCTTTCTTTGCTTATGCCTGGCTCGCTTGGCTGCACGAGAACTGCTTACTGGTTTGGTTTCAGAGCTGTTTATAAATTGTAGCAAGTCTTCCACCTTTCGATGGTCAACAACACTTTCCCTTTCAGAGATCTGATCTGGTTTCTTCGGCTGTTCCTCTTTCCTTTTTGTTAAACGTAAACGAAGCTTTTCTCGCATCTCTGCATAATTTCTACTGGTTGGTGCAGCTGGAGGCTGAAGGACACAAGACAAAACTTTAGTGACTAAATGGAAAAATTTCACTGACAATGCTTTTGAGATTTTGAAATTTTAGAGACCTTCAAATAACATGGGAGGTCCAAACCTGACTATCAAATTCATTGTTTGTATGTGAACTAAAGTGTATTTAACAGGCAACAGACCTGCCAGACTTGGTGCTGGCTTCTGAATTACACTTTCCAACTGAAAGAATGGCTGATCTTGAGGAGGATGGCATGAGTGAGAAGACAAAGAAATAACCTTTAAAAGCAAGAAAAGAATACTGTGACTTATATTTCCATATTCTCTTGTGATTGGTATGCCATATTTGAAAATTTCGAAGGAGCAGACATTTGCTCTGGTTTTATTTCCTATGAAATCTGTTTCAGAGGTTGGGCTACACAGGCCTCTGGGCTGTACCTGTGAAGGGCTGATTATCCTGCACTGAAGCCTGCCAGCACACCCTCCAACAGAGTCCCATCAATAACTTAACACTGCTGCAAGTGGAATCCTTGCATCGTGTTTTATATCTGCATTCCCAACTGCTGCTCCTGCCTCTCAACTCCTCATTGCTTCTCCCCTCCTGATGCCTTACCCTCTCTGCTCCTGTACCAGATCTGGTGCTCATCTGTTCATAGCTACACCAGTTCAACTCACTAAACCAGCAAAAGAAAGCCTATTAACTTAAAAATCCTGTTGTGTTCTGCCACTTCAGCAAAATGAATAACTTACTGTGCAGTCTGGTAACTATCAAACAGATCAAGCACGGACATGGTGAGAACATGCAAGGAGAAATAGGATCCCCTCCTGGCCATTTTAAGCCACAGGGCAGGGGCTTTTAATTCACTTGAAGCATTAAGATGAAACTGCAGTTGATCAAATACATGGCAAAAAACCTGAGCTTTTACTTCAAATAGGAAAAATGCCAGAGACTCAAATTGTACCAGTAAACTGATATTAAAACAGGTCATACACAGATTTACAAGTTAAGAAAAAAATTAATGTGTTATATTTTAGCTAAGAATCTAGAGGTTTTTCTCCTTTTTTAAAATCATACTAAAGTGAATCCTTTGAGGATTGCTATTTTTACAGATGGCAGATTAGTTCATAAATTGCTGTAAAGATTTAAACTAATACCCTATATAAAGTGTACTCTTACCCAACCTCATCACATTAATTGTAACTACAGTACTACAGAGGAGCAAATGAATTTTGTGAAGTTACTTAAATGGCTCAATGCCCCTGTTTGCAGTTTCAGTCAAACACTGTACCTATTATTCAAGTCAATTGCTTCCTAAATCTTTTAGTCATTTTTATTGCTCTTAAATGCTTTGAACTGGAAAGGTTTATTTCAATCCTTCATTTCAAAGAGGAAAATTTTTTAACTCCTTTTACAACTTCTTGAGTGAGTTCCAATGCCATCCCCTTAGATGCAGTCTGATAAATCACATGGAACTGATAACAAGTGACAAAAAAGCAAACAAAAGCAATTTAAAATACGAGAACTTACTCCTCCATGGCCGAAGAACTCACAGTAACAACAGTCACAGTATTTTCCTTCCTTCTGATTGGTGGAAGTTGAGGTACTGGAGCTATGCTCTGAACAGCTATCTTCATCCTGGCTCTCCTCTCCATCATACTGCTGATGATCATATGTGTTACTGTTCTCACAGCGATGGCCCTCACAATCAGGATCACTACGTCAAATTTTAAAAAAAAGCTTATAAAAATCTAATTATAATAAATAAGATATATAATGCTATAATTCCATATATAAAACAAAAATAAAGGTTTTTTTTTTAAAATATACAGTTATATCTGCATCTACCAGGAACAATGGTTCACAAATTGGGATGTCAGCCACCAGTGATGTATCAAATCCTAAAGCCTTCATCCACTAGCTTGCAAAAGGAGACATTCAAAACCAAGCAGTAGGATAAAATGATACACAGGAAAGTGATTTATAAAAAACTAGCTAAGTGACTCCCTGAAAAAGCAGCCTAGAGAGTGAGTTTTGGAACTGTTTTTCCTGGCTTTAAACAGGTAAACTATTTTAGAAGCAGTGACTCCAACTTCTTAAAATGGAGTAATTTTGAAACTACTGCCCGTCTCACCAACTGTGGTACGTTTCAAATGCAGTGCAGTTCCCTGGTTTGAGATAGATTTTCAAGCTCTTGACTTAAATAAAAAATCCAAGGTCAGCTAAAACCAGAAAGTCCCCATTACCCTGTCTGCAACTTGATTTTGAAGGGGAAATACTAGCATATCTCCTCAATAAGAAGGTACATGGCAGTTGATTCCCCCAGAACTCTGTGTAACTGTGCACACATTTCCACTGCCCAGTTCTTCTAAAACTGATGTGATTTTGCTTCAAAATAAAGTAGCATTAAAAAAAAAACCCTCTCTTGTCTGTCATTAGTATTTCTTTGTTCTTATGCTAGAAAGGTGAAAACAGGTTTCACACAGCTTTCACACTACAACCAGTGGCAAAGGAGATGAGGTATCTATATTTTCATTTCCCTTCTATTGTAAAAATGAATAACAGCAAGAATAACAACAAACTTACCTGCAGACACTTGGTGGGGCACTTACAGAGCTGTCTGTGGTTGAAGTAGGAGGTGCAACTGTAGTAGGACAAAGACCTGAATGAGGATCCACAAATCCAGGGGCTGTTGCAGCAGTTTTGGGGAAAGAAGGAGCAGCAAGATTTGGAAGATGTGGTGTAGAGGCTGGAGACAACGCAACAGGAGACAGTGAAGGAAGGGATGCTAAACTGGTAGGACTATTTCGTGGTGCAACTGGTGCAGAATGTCTATGGTCCTCTTTATTAATATTGTGGAACACTTCACCTAAATTAGGGGGAAAAAGAAACCAGTTACAATTAAAAATAATTAGTAAGTCCCCATAAACTATCCATAAAATCATACAAAGTACTGTGTATTCTCAGTTTCTGTAAAAATCAGCAGTATTTCAACACATTTCTATTACCAATTTCAAACCCTAACATCAAGATCTTTCACAAATTTCTTTAATTCAGGAGTACAGATACTAAGTCAAGAGCAGTAACAACAACTAACAAAAACCATCAGGATACATAATATTACTAAATTAAACACTTACATAAATCCTATGGTTAGCTAAATGTACTTGAGCCAGTTACTGACACTGTATGTGAGTTACAAATCGTTACCTATTGATGAAGGTCTCTTGGATGATACTTTGAACTGGTTGCTGCTTGACTGCACTGTAGTTGCTGTGCAGGAGACAGAAGAAGTGGCAGAAGAGGTTGCCATGACAACTTTATTAGCTTCCATAAAGGCATCCTGGAAATTGTACAGACATTTCTTCTTTGCAGCATTTTTTTTCTCTTTGCTGTCAGTAACTGCTGTTGTTTCGTTGCTAGATGTAGTAGGAAGTGCTTCAGGTCTCATTTCTGAGAGTGCCGGTGCTAATATATCACTCCCTTCAATTGAAACACACGGAGCAATTAAGAATCACATAATTACTGAAGTGTCTTTATAGGATTTAGAATTACACATTCAATAATTCAGATGCAGACATAGGATATATTGTTAATGTTGGCTTAGTAGGATTAGTGAAGGGAATCCACCTTTCCCCCTCCATCCTCCCAAATAATGTAGTTGTAACAAAATGTACTAGGCAGTCTCAGAGCAGAATCACAAACCCTAAAGATATAATTTTAAGAATGTTACTAATTATGTTAACAAGTAGCAAGTGTGCTACAGATATCTTCATCCATTTATAATTAAAATATTTAAATTGCATACTATTTTACATGCTAAGTATATAATCTTCACTATCTGAAATCCAGGTTGGCCACGAAACAATTATAAGATGGAACAACATATCCTTTCATCAATACAAAATGATAAACCATTTATTTATTTATTTGAAATTCCAGTTAACAGAAAGACCTTTGTGATAGACCTTCCAGATGAGTCTGCCACCAACCATCTGTTGGAACAGCTACCCATAACTACATTTGTAAATGGATGAGCTGTCCTACTGGGGAAGTTTTCTGGATGTTTTTAATGCTTTTCTTTTTAAGTATCACTGCAGTAGCTTGACACAACTTAGCAGCAGATGAGTCTGAAAAAGAAAGCCAACACACAAAACCCCCAAGCCTCCTTTTTCATACAAGTCAAATAAAACAAAAAAGGCTTTTTAATATTTGCTAGGATGTGAAGGGAAAGATCTCTCTCTCTCATTTTCCTTTTGTTCTCTTTCACTTTACCCATTAGGATTTCCAAATGCTTCCTGGCTTAAATTAATCTTTTTCTTGATTTATGCCTCTGTTTTCCTGAATGACAATGCAGTTATCTGTGTGCATTGTAAGAAGTAGGACACAGTACCATGTTACCAGTGCTCTTACTACCCTGTAGAAATAAGGCAGACTTTTGTGGCAGAAGTCTAGATTTAAGTTTCCCTTTACTTGCAATTTCTTTAAAATACTAAACTTCTGAAGACAAACATAACTCTACAAATGACCATAGGTGAAAAGCAGCATGCTATTTGTTTGCCTTTAGCATCTTCTCCCCAGTAAGTAAGAATTTATTCTTCAATTTTCAGCCCCACTGGAGTAGAAGTGGCAGCAAATCTGCCAGAATCCCATCTTAAAAAAACATGGTGATAAAACCCACCATTCCTGAAAAGAAACATAAAACATAAGGCTTTTAACTAGTCAGTGTGAAGTAGTAACAAACCCTCACCAGGAATTGTGTCAGGCAAAAATGTAGCAGGATTCCAGTTCTTGTCATTCATCACCTCTGAACCCCAAAGACTTATAAATTTAGAGCTATTCCAATCTGGAGTGCTCCCAAAACAGCTTGGATAAATATGATCTTGGAGAGATGCATTGAATACTTGATGCTTGTTTGTATGATTCTGAACTGGAGCTGGTGGTAATGCCTACAAAAACAGAGTATTTTCTCCATTAATATTCTGTTTGCTTACACAGTCACTCCAACAGCAATATTCAAATCGTAGTGTTTTAATTGTGAAAAGCATTATCAAAAACATAAGAAAGAGTATTTCCCAGAACGATAAAAAGACTGATTTGTTGATAATTAATGCGGATAATATATTACGCAGATTATATGTACATGTATATATTTTATACTCACAAAGCATTGCTTTTAGAATCAATGAACTGATGAATACAAATATCCAAATCTCAAAAAATATTTGCGCTAATATATAATTAAAACTAGTATTTGTATGAATTTAGAACTTGTTAGGAATTACTACTTTTCAAAGCACAAGCTGCCTAAATAAACTAATCTTCTCTGACATGACAATCATTTCCACAGAAGACAGTTGTAAAAAAGGGATTACAGACACTTCAGCATCAAAAATAAGAACAAGAGAAAAAGAAATAAAACACATAAACCAAAACTTTTTCTTCTGTTTTTTTCATTTTTAAGTATTAAGCGATTCCTTACTTAAAATCAACAGGCCAGGAATACACCCTTTCCTTTTAAGAATGAACTGGTGGGAAAAAAAAAAAAAAGGGAAGTACACACTTTCTCTTGTTTTATAGAAACAAGTTGTTGTGGCTCACCCCATTTCTTCTGGCTGAAATTGTTTATACACATTCCAAAATAACCTTTCTCCCAGAGACTTCATGCAACACAAACATTATATTCAATTACTGCCACCTTTAAAAAGGCCAAGGAAAAGCAGGCTTGTTCTCTTTTTACACTAGATTTGATGCACATTAAAAGCTACGCAGAAGTATAGATATTAAAAATATCACTAGAGTCCAGTGACACTTCAGACACGAAACTCCTGGCCAAACAACTTATATACCCAGTCTCCCTTTTTTATACAGGAGCATTTTCATTATCTGACTAATGGTGAATGTGCAAGGCGCTGGAATAACCTGCATTAAGGAAAATTCATATACATGGGTGCAAAGAAATACTTATCATGGCTTCCAAAGGACAGCAGTGGGTTGTTGCTGGCACACTGCAGCTATGGAACAGAGGTAAGGAAGGGACACCCAAGGCAGGAAAACCCAAAGTGGATGTTGAGAAGGACAAAAAGTGAAAGTAACAAGTCATCTTGGTGAACTATTCCACTCTCCTTGCAACCACATGATCACTGGATCAGACCAGGAGATTGACAAAGATGTACCTAATGACAAAGACTTTGCCCCTCTCAGCAGCACCCACAGTTCAACTGCTTTAAATAGCATGTGAAACAACATCCCATTAACAGGAATGCTTGGTTTTGACTCATATTTCTGAAAAGCTGTCACTTGGTCCTAATTCTTGTTCCACACCATCTCTTGTTTATTACTTACAAGTTTAAGGTCAAAAGAATTTTGCAGAACCTGCAAAAACTCAAGTTCTCTTGAACGACAAAAAACCCCTTACAAATATGAAGACTCCTATGTGTTTACTCAAAAAACCCCAACAAACCCCAACTAAAAAGAGAGAATAAATCACTAACATTTTGAACTACAAATCTTAGAAAATTATTGCCAAAATGGAATACTAAACTTTTCTTATATGAAATGATGATTTAATTAGTCCTCTTACACTGACTGAAGTACCATCACTGCTTCCAGCATCAAAGACTCATTTCACTCAATGTGCTTTCTAATCATAGTATAGGCATTATCAGTCTTCCTGACACAAAAATACCCTCAGTCATTCTGTACAAACCTTCCAGCAGTTCTGAATCTCTCTTATTCCCTACCCCTCATCATTCCTTGCAAAAGGAATACTATAACCAAACCACAATATAAAGCAACAGAATTTTTTCTGTGATGAAGATGCATCCATCTCCTTGGTCAGTCTTACCTTATTGTGTGTGAAGGGAGAAGCAGTGTACAAGGTGGGATGGATAAGTGGACGAGGCAGATGAGGAATTGTATGCAATGGTATATGTCCATGGATGTGAGGATAAAGATGAAGTGCAGGATGTGCAGGTTTTTCAGGATTCATAAACTGGTGCCCAGCAGGCAGGCGTCCAGTTGCAAGTGCAGAGGCTGTTAGTCCTGAGGCTTCTTGTTTGCAAACATGACATTCACAAGCATTTGGACCTTGGTCAGCCTGTAAAAAACCCCAACAAAACCCATTAAAAAATTCAATCTATTCAACAGACATAAAATCTTAGTAATCAGTAGTATTATTTCTTATGGAATACATCAACTAATATTTTCAGAGCATCCACAGAATTTTTTTCTAGTACCAATATAAAAGCCTCATAGTGAAGCAAAAGCACTAGTGAAGAATCTTTATCTTACTTAAAAGAATACTCTAAAAACTGAGAGCGTTTCATACCATGCAGAGACTTCTAGATGTTCACTATCAGTGACAACAAGCAAAAGACTGATACAAACCTTGACAGCATTTGATCACTACTAGACTACCCCAGTATAAAAAGAAAAAATCAAACTGGCTAATATTTTCCACAATTTTCCAAGCATATGGAAAAAAAATACGTGTAGGAAGTAGTGGTAAGAGTTGATTAGCTGATAAAATTGGAAGCAGTCCTCAGCTGCACTAGGCAGAGCACAAACAGCATGTCAAGGGAGGCAATCTTTCCACTCTGCTCAGCACTGGTGAGACCAGTGTCAGGCTCAGTTCTAGGCTACCCAGTATGAGGCACATGGATGCACTGCTGTCAGTCCAGTGAAGGACCACAAAGATGGGAGCATCTGTCAAGGAGAGAATGAGAGCACTTGGACTGTTCAGCCTCAAGAGAGAAGACTCAGTGAGATCCTATCAGTGTGTGTTCCCTGACTGGGTGGGGAAGGGAAGAACAGAGAGGACAGATCCAGGCTCCTCTCAGCGGTATCCCATGAAAGGATCAGAGGAAATGGGCACAGACTGAAATACAGGAAATTCCACTCAAACTTAAACCATTCATTTGTGAGAGTGGCTGAACACTGGAACATATCACCCACAGCAGTTCTAGAGCCTCCACCCATGGCAATATTCAAACCCCAACTGGACACTGTGCTGACCCACCTTCTCCAGATGACCTTGCTTTGACCAGGAAAGCTGGTCTAGATTATGTGCACAAACCCCTTCCAAACTCAACTACTCTGTAAATGTCTGAGGCTGACATTTTTCATAAAAATTTCATAATTGCACCAACCATGAAAAATCCACACTTTAGAAACTTGTACTGATCTCAAGGTATCATCAGCCTCTGTTGCCTCAAAAGAACTCAAGACTTTAGAAGAAAAGCAGCCTGGGAAAGAGCAGCTCCATTTCCTTCTCAGCTCATTACTTTTTCCTGCCATTGTTGCCTGACATTTCACTGGTAGATAATTTTACCTGAAGCAATACCAAGAATACTTCCTAATTTCTCTTTTTCCCACCAACGTGGCAGTTCACATTTTTCCAAAAGTGTAACATTAAGTATTAGCTTTCTAGAGAAGAAGTGACAGGTGATGCTCTTCTTGAATATGCCTTCCTCTCAGAAACAAGTAACTCATCATTATCATTTAAAAGGATTACAGCCTTTAACACAAGGTATATTTTAATAAATAACAGATTTCATAAATCAAATTCAAAGATTGAATTAATTTCATGTATAAAGAAAACAAAAAAACCCCCACCTTTATAATAAAAAAATTAATACTATCCAGAAATCAACACTAATCAACTAACAAATGAAAATGGAAAAAAGATTTCAAACAAACTGCTGAGACTCAAAACCCAATTCTGACAAATTGGGTACTGAAAAGGAATCCAAGAGAAATAGAGAACCTGAGTAAATTAGCAATCTCAAGAGGCAATGCCAAGAAATCTCAAATTCACGTGACATGCACCAGTGAAATCGATCACTTAAACACAACACTACACTAGTCAGCTCTGATTAGAAGATCAGACTAAAAAAAGAAGGTCATTAAGAGTTCCTCAGAGTTATTCTGAGAAAATTCTTATTCCTCAAAGAAAAAAAGAGAAAGGCTAAATCCGTCTTTTTATCTTGCATTTTAGTTTGCTTCCCTAAGGCAAGTAGACTTATATAATCTCGTTTGATTTTCCACAACAAATACTGGATCTCTTCACCGGTTTCAAACTAGTCTGACAGAGGCCTCACCCCACGTAATTTTTATGGCATTGGTAAGCCACACATAGAAAAAACCCTCAACATACTTGCTGAAAGAAAATTAGTTTAATACTCTTAACACATGAGAAATTACTTCCAGTGGAAGGTCTTAAAACATCCTAACCAGAGGATAACATCTACTGGGAGATGACTGTTGTCTAAGCTCTCAAAGGTTCATCAATGTGGATTCCCTTGTGCAATAAGAAATAAAAGTGACAGTCTCTCTCAAAGCAGTGAGCCTGTGTTGTAGCTGCAGGTTAACACAGATTGAAATCCATGTGGTTACAAAGACGAATCCATCAGATACTTTGCTTTGGTGCTCAGCTGTTAAACCAAACACCATTACTTGCTGAGCAGATCATCTAGGCATGGTTCCCTAGGTGGTCTGATGACCTTACAGTCAAGAGCTTCATAATCCTAAACCATTAAAAACAAACAAACAAAAAATCAAACATCCCAAGACCCATGACAAGTCACACAATGGATTTAAATACACAGGGAAAGGTAGTCCTCAAATAGAGTATGATAAAAAAAAAGTTAACTAAGTATTCATAACATCCACCCCCCACCCTAATTTATTTCAAATAACATAACATTAATATTTAGCAAAGGCCAGGTTGATCTTCCAAACAGAAATGCTTGTTAGTTTATGTTTCTAATTGACACAGGTAGGAATAAGCTTTTTCCCCTTTTCCTGAAGCCACTTTCAATATAACTAACATATTTCAGGTTTTGACTAAAAGATTATTTGACATGACAACGTAACAATTAGTTATTTTAGGTATCATACTTACCTACTGACAACTTAATATTTTAAGTTAAAAAATTAATTGAAGATGTAAATGTCTTCTCATTCAAACAGACAGATTTCAGAAACTAATCTACTACAAGATGCTTTTAGATGACTGTACCTGCTGACTGGGGTAAGAAGGTGGTGGACTATCTATTTTTGTTTCATCTTTCCTTAATGCCCTTTTTCCTAGAGACATTTCCTCCTTTTGAGTCCCTGGTGGCTCACCACTGCTTTCCCCATCTGCTTCTTCATCATCTGCTTCTGAGGAACTGCTGCTAGTACTGCTCACCTGAGGAGACTGGACAAGATCAACTCATTAACATGGCAACATTAACAAGGACAAGCATTTCTCCAGTGAGCACATCCAAACACCAAAATAAATTAGGACACTGTGAATGCTGTACCTCATCTTTCAATGCCATGTTTTCGCCGCCGCCGTTTAGCTCGCTGTGGATTCCATTCATGTTGGCTACAACCTCTGCATCATCATAATTATTCAGTGGGTAGATATCAGCAAATTTTGCTGATAATGGTGCAACATCATCATCATCACTACCACTGAGGGGAAAAGAGGCTTAGATAAATCACAGTGCTCAGTTATAGTGAAAGCAGCTAGAATACCAAGATGAAATAGAGCTGAGGGCATCCCTTGTATAAATGTTCCAACTGGGAGTCAAAGGATGGTCTCCCAAGTTGTTCAAATGAATTTACTTTTTCAAGCAAGTAAAATCAAGCAACCTGCCACATAATCCTACTGAATGTAGCAGTCACATGCCTGAATGACAGGCTTGATCAAAAATAAGATTCTCTCCTGGCTTTGGGTAAAATATTTTTCAAACACTGTTTTCTGACAAAGAATCTATGGAATTAATAATTCCAGGATACTGATGACATTTAATTTGATGAAAAAAGCCTTATGCCAATGTCTTCCTTCACACAAATTGCAAAGTGGAAAAAAACCACAATATAAAATTCAAGTTTTTCCACACATTAAATGTCACACCAGTGAGAAGGGAACACTGAACACATCACAGTAGCTCTTAAATTTCTCAACAGCAATTAGTCTGTAGACAACTCCACATCTGCATGCTTTTCAGAATCTGCTCTAAAATACTTAATGGAATTTTTTGCCATACAGATAGATACTAAAAGAACATGCACGTTTAATTACTCACTCCAGGGAAGTGTTGCAAAGATTGGTTAGTTCATGTTGCTACAATAATCCAGAGCTCTTAAACTGTGCACTTTATCTTGTTGCATTCCATAAAATACTGAGCCAAAATTTAATTACATTATGGCATCATTAGGCATATTTCAAATGTGCAATGAAGAAATAAAACACAGCAGATAGTATGAGACATAAAATGGCACTTCCCCAAGGAGCAGTGGTATTTCCCTAAAAATAGGCTTCCTACAGTAAATAATAGTTGGATTCAACTGAACTAGCTTCCGAAGAGACAAATTGAACAATTTTTGACATTTCAGCACCAACACTAGTGAGAGTTCATAGAAATGGCAAAGCACACACTTAAGAATACGTAGCTGTTTTCAAGTGCTCCCTGAATGGGTTCAGAAACTAAAACTCTGTAATAAAAGATTAAACATTTATCTACTACTATTGGTGGTAGTAGATAAATGTTTAGAGGAAATGGAACTTAGTGACTGACAGTCACCAGACACATCCCACACAGCTGCACTCTCCTTGTTCATCACACCGTATTAACATGGCACACTAAAGGCAAATTTCCTTGACAGTACCTACAGCAGTTATTTAATTATTTCAGTGTTCCCACCACTCAAGTATCCAAGCTGGGGTTTTTAAGTATTCCTTTAGAATGTCACATGACAGGGGAGCTGGTTAGCTGCACCCATACTAAGTAAAAAGCCAGCCCAGTAAGAAGCTTTAACCCTTTGGAATTACAAAGGGGTGGAAGTCCACCATTAAACTAATGTCTCAAATCTGATGGTGACTGTGAATGGAGTGTAAGAAAGTGGGTGCCAGATACTTCTGACAGGGACAGTAATTCTTGATGCAAGACACATATTAACACAGGTTCAACAATCCTAAAAGCCATACAATAAAGGCTTTTTTGGAACTAAAGCAATTCATATGAAATGATGATACTTTAGAGAAAAGAATGCCAGCTCCCTTGCTCAGTTTAGGAAAATCTGACATTTTAACATGACACTCCCAAGTAGATCAATATCTGATGTCCTTGTAATTGCAAAGCAGGAAAGTACACACTACAAACACTTCTGGCAATACTGTTAATACAGTATCTTCACAAATTTTCAGAAATTTGGAAGGATTTTTTTTATTACAAATATATGTTTGCACAACATACAGCACTGCAGTTGTGGTCAGCTGAATACAGCACCACTATGAAATAATTTTCTGAGGCAAAACTAGCATTACATAATGATAGCCTGCCAACATCATTTGTCTGCTTAAGTTCAATTCACTACAAAAATTTAAAATGGAAAGAAGAACTTACAAAGTTGGTGCAGAACCATTATCTGCGAGGATCAGTCTGGGATGTTGCTGAATTGTGATAGGTGAGCTGGAACCCGATCCTGAACTTGCTGAAGACATACTGGGTGGGCGGATCTCAGATAAATAATCCGGAGCAGAATCAATTTGTAGTGGTAACTGGTTAATGTGGATATCATCCGTTATGGGAGAATCCATGATGCCACACGTTAAAATGTGTGAAAGACTGCAGTCATCACAAGTACATCTGTTCAAGAATTAAATTACAGATTTTTATGACCTTATTTAACTAGCATTTATTTAAAGTAACCACACTCTGTTCCAATAATGTATTTCTTTTTTCCTTGAACAGGAAAGTAATGATTTATTATGATTTCATACCAAAAACACAGCTCACCTTCTTCTATAATTACAGTTGGGACAGTCAGGCATGCTCAAACGTGATGACAGCATGTGTCTCATTGTGTCTGTGAAGTTGTTCTCCCCAGATAGTGCTTTCTTGTTATTAAGCTGAAGTAAATGGTAAAGGCAGTGTTTTAGTAGTGCAAGTCTTCCCGTTAAAATTCAGTGGCACATAATGACAAGTTACATAACCAAAAAGGGTTCTTTGGGTAAAATAATTTAAAAGCAGAATAATTCAGAATTTCATGAAGGTCGCATTTTGATCACGAGTAAAAAAAGAAGTTCAAAGTTACAAACAACAAACATTTGGCATCAATACTCTTCAAGTAAAGAATGTTTCTACTATGAAATAGGAAAGTAGACAAGTCCATCTCCTTGACTCATTTGTACATACATCATGCATGGTGTATCTGCTGATGCATTCTGAACTACAGCAGTTTTTGTCCTGTTTCATGGTATGCACAAAAGGACACTGCTGACAAACGGAGAAAGCAAACTGATCCTTAACTTGCAAAACAAAAAAATTACGACTAATTTGGTAGCTACAATGGTATAGAGTCAAGAGTAGCTGCCCAAAACAGGACTTGACTGCATTAGTGAAAAAATATAATCCCAATAATCTCCACCTGGCAGAGGCCTAATTCTGAAAGCACCTAACTTCATTAGATACCTACAAGCCTTAGGTTAAACAAGGATGTGACTAAGCTCCACTTCTGTGGATGTCCAGACCTGAACCTTACCTAAGCAGCCAAGGTCTTACAGCTCACTTAAGGCCAATTAGGATCAAGGAAAAAGAGGATTCTTCCTCAAGTCCTCTGAGGAGACCTATATACCAGATGTTCTGAAGACATGATTAACACAGGCTTACGTTCTTTATAGGAAAAAGTACTTACTGATGACTGCTTTGAGACATTGCCAATTTAAGCTTAAGATTAAGTTTATTAAAATGTACTATCATACTCTCTCTGGCTCATGACTAGCGTTTCTTTCTGCATACTGGTACAGGAACAGAGAGGTTCTCCATCCAGAGCTGACTCTATCCGAAGCCCACTGTACTCTTATGGAAAGCATGATGCACACTTGAACACTTCTAGGCTGCAGAAGAGAGTACTGAGTCTTAAACAGCAGTTTTGTAATAAGGTAGAAACTTCTACTGGCCCCTCTCTGGTTACAGCTTGAAAAAAGGAACACAGTTCTTCTCAGCCTTTTCCCCCACAAAACAGATGCAGGAGCTACCTCCAGAGTCCCAACAGGTGGAATCACCTGCCCTGATACTGTGGCTCATACTCCTGCACACACACAGGCATTTGTTGAACTCTTGAGCACAATATTCCCTACCATGTATGTCAAGACAGCTCCACACTCAATGTATTGGCTGTTTTGGATCCCACTCTAAGGCAACAAAAATTCCCCTTTTTTTTGTACAAAGATTTTAAATACCTGGCATTCGGTCTTAAGACTGCAGTGTTTATGTTTTACCTTGTAGTAACTGAGATTACATACTTTTACCTGCTCTTCTTGGATCTCACTTTTCTGTATATTAGCTGATCAAATTTTATGCCTGGCATAGTTGCAGAATTAGATTGCACAGAACTAGAACAACATACTAGACTCATGTTTGCATCTTACAAATGCATGTGTAGCATTAGTAAAACTTAGAATGATATTAAAAAAAAAAATCCTACCTGCTCTTCAATAAAACGCCTCTGTTTAAAAAATTCCCAGTCTTCCTTTAGCATGCGTTGTTTTGTTTTCATTGCCATCTAAAACAGAATTTGAGGAAAACTCGTTAATTTAACAATAAAAAACCTACTTTGTTGTCAATTGGCCTATCAGTTTCATTAAACCTAGCTTATCTATACTATTCTGCAAGTACTTACACAGTCAGTATGAAACGTATTTTATTTGCTAATAATTTCAGTCACTTAAACAAAAGATTTTATATTCATTTACATGATTTTTCACTCGGATCTTTCCACTGTTACTCCTTATGTTAATATTTCTTGGCATTAAATAGTTTTGTAACATTTTTAATAAAATGTGATTGATATTAAATACTCAACATCTCAGATTCACTAAAATCCATTAAAATCTAGAGATACCGGACTTACAGCGAGGTCTTAATGCAGGCTCAAGGGTAAACCCTGAAGTCCCACATGTGGAACTGATCAGCCAAAAGGTCAAAAGAATCAGAAGTATTGACCTAGACTAACACTATTTAGCACATTTATTCCTCAAAGTTTTTCATGTCCCTTGGTTTTTCTCAGGCTGGAAAAACACTTTATAATTACTTGTCTCCTGAATCATATCACCATAAATGCACACAGAGTCACTAATTTTTTGTACACAAATGATATTTTTCTGATTTAGTAAATAAATTGACTCTGACAGAACACAAAAGCTTTCATGAACTTTAACACAACAAAATGCAAGAACAAAGCTTCTCCTATTGTACCTTACATTTTAACAGCATTACTTCATCAGTGACAAAAAACATCTGCCTTGGTTATCTTTTACAGTCCTTTTTTAAATATGTGTAAATAATCATCATCATCATCATCTATCACCTTATAGAATATAAGAAATTGCCTCATAAAAATAGGTTAGTGAGCCAAAGACCAGTAGGTTACACCATTAGTAACATTCTTTTTATCTTCAAAAGCATGCCTCCAGAAATTCATACTTGATCAAAAGTGTAAAGTCCTACTATTAAGCTAAGTATGTCACTGCTATTATCATTATTTAACTTGGGAAGATTATTTAAGCTGGGGATCTGAAACAGTACTAAGTGGTAAAATTTTGCTTAATTAATTTCTGAAACTATCAGCATCATATTTTAATTACTACTGTGGATTTGGATTTCCTTTGCTCCAGTGAGATTACGCTAACACCAAAAATGAGTTTACCATGTTCATGTGTGTCAGAAAAAAAAAAAGGCACCCAAGAAATATTCTTAAATCACTCATACCATTTCTTAAGACACACTAAAAAGTATTGCAGAGCCTGTGGCAAGCAACATCAGAAATTTCATCCTGGGTGCACTATCAGCTCCTGAGAACCCTTGAGCTGTATTTGAAGTCAGCAACACTCACTGGTTTAGGTGCCCTGACACCTGAACCCTCACCATCAAAGTCAGCCCCCTCCATTCACTGTACTTTGTAAGAGAAGACTTTTAATGCCAGAGAATGACATTTAAAACAGCCAGTGCATTAACTGGGAGCTGCCTGCTCAAGCCTGCCAAGAAACTGCCACAGCAAACAGCATGGGATAAGTCCTGGTACCTGAGCATTAATGGGAACAGGAGCTGACACTCAAGTTTTCCTACTTCCACCTTTGCAGCCTTTCCAATACTCCATGTCTACAAGTGTCTTAAGTTATGGATTCCATAAATAATAGAAACCCACTTCTCTCCCTTCTTTCTTTTCCCCAATGAATATTTAATTCACCAGAGCAAAGCAGCTGCAATACAAACCACATGAATCATGCCCAAGAACTCTGCTAGGGAGTGGGAGATAAATTCAAATGCCATCAGAAGAAAAAATTTACACTTCAGTCTTGTACATCTGGACTGAATATGCTACTACTGCTGCCCAATGGAGAAGAGAGGGCCACTACCACCCTCTTCCTTCCTCCCTATTTATTTGAGGCTAAAAAGTATTTGAGCTCCATCAGACAAGCGAGACAGACAAGTGAACAAGTATTTTTCCATTCTGAAATGGATTTAATCATGAAACAAAGCCCGCAGTCCGGCTTAAACATAACATTAAGTCATCTGTGAAAACTCTGATGTCCATACATGTATCACAGGATGCTTGTTCCTTCCAAATTTTAAAGCCTGCACCAAATGTGAATCGCAAATCTGAGCTTCCCAAATTCCATGTATGAATCTATTTTCTTGGACTATTTCACTAAAAATAATAAAAATAATTCCTCCTATCACAAACTCTTAGCACACAAAAATACTGACTGCTTCAATTATCTACACAGCCACCATAAAGACAAAAACCAATTATGCCCATACTATTTTGCCTAATAAATTGACCAGGACTGTAAAAAAAAATAAAAATCACACATTAATACAGAGAGACAAGTAAGAAGCTCTCCCTAGGAAAAAGCATTTCATTTAAAAACAAACAAACAAACAAAAACCCAAAAAGGAAACACTTTCACACAAAGTACCTATGACTAGCTAGCCATTACTTGTTGAAATAACCCAGGACCTCCTCAGGTAAATGTAGTGTAAGTTTGGTAAGGAAATCAGGATCTGGAGGTACAGGATGCATACACTTAAAACTCTCGTGTGCTCCACATACTCCAAAGATCTTCCTCAGATTTAACATATGATTAATACAGGCACTGATACAGATGATTCCTTACTCTAAACTTTATCACAACATAAACACATGGCCCACCAGTGTATTAAGTTATATGTCTGTGCATGACACAGCTATCTTACACAGTCTTAAACAATTAATATTTGTATTGCTTGCAACAGCTATTCACTTTTTTTTACCAACAAGTAACATAACATACTGTAGTGGAGGGCCCATTAACTATCTCTGCTGAAGCCCTGTTTTGGGCATAGTTCCACAACAGATAAATGAGAACCATTCTTACATCTCCTTTTCTTTTTAACCTTTCAAACACCACCAACAAAACCTCACAATTTTGTTAAGCCAAGAGGCAAGCAGCTAATGAACATGCATCCACTGTTGAGCGCCACAGTTTCTATAGCAGCAAGGCCTTCTGATTCCTACCTTGTTGACAAAAATATCACTGCAAATTCAGGTATGATGGTCCTACCAAATGACATATTTTTGATGAAGGTTATCACCAGTGTGGGGTTTAAGGCATGACTGTGAAAATGCTTTTTCCTACATATAAACACCAGTATAAATATCAGTATCTTCTTTAAAATTTAATGGTTTAAGTTTTAGAATTGCTTCCGCTACACACACCCCCTTGCAGGTATTTTTGGTCATTAGGAAATAAGTCATCACATCATTAAATTCCCCCAACTGGGAGAAGGGTGCCTGTTTGCATCAGGATACAGGCTTCACTGAGCAAATTTAAAAAAATGCCACAAGACAGGACTTGGGGGAGCTGCATGGTCACTTGATTAAAGAAATACAGAAAAGTCAGTTAAGAGCTGATTATCAAGTGGTACAGAACAACCAGTCAGAAGCCATATATGAATGTGACTCCACTGAAATGCCATTTAAAAAAAAATAGCTGAATGATGGAAGCGAAGTATGCTTCCTTTCTTACTAGAGAGGCAATATCAGACAGCCATGACACCCTGACACCATGGGAAAGATGACTTCTAGTTGCATAAAATGTGAGATGATGACATTTTACTGAGCTGCAATCAAATATTTAGGTGCACAAAAGCAGCCAGACCAAGAGAAAACTTAGTAACTCATAGCTCACAGATGCAGGCCCCAAATATAGAGCAATCTCTAAAAATAAAAGTAGTTATATCTTGTCTCCATCTTGAAGGCACTGGAATTAATGGTAAAAGTTCACTTAAATCTTCAATGTAAGGAACAACTTCTGAAGGACATTTACAGTGTACTGTAAGACTAAAGGATGCTTGTCATCTAAGAAGCAACATAGCATTACTGAATCTCAAATTGGTTCTCTATATTCCTACTGCTCATAAAACTTCAAAATAGAAGGAAAGTTCTATAAAATTCTCTATCTTCAGTTATTTCCAAGACATTTTTTCTTCTAGTACACTTAAGATTGAGCTAAGCAAATTTTAGTTCTGAGGTGCTTTAAAAAAATTAAGTTTTTTGAGCATGAGACAAAAGCCACAGGAGAAATTTTTGAAGAGTATAAACAACCTCTTGCAAAATAAACAGCTATTTTTCTGAAAATTAAGCTCTCAACAATGTTGGAGTCAGCATAATAACATGATTATTTTCTGAAACGTAGCACAAATTCAGAAGAATAAGCTATCAGATCATACGCTTGATTAAAGGACTACTTCAGAGGTCTCACATTAACGCACTGAGACAAACTGCAGTTCCCATTTTGACAATTGTACAATGATCATCATCACAAAATGAAACATGCCATAATTTTTAAAAGCTATCTCTTCCTCTGGATTTCATTTTGTGCACTTGTTATTTTGAAAGCTTAGGGAGTTTTGTGGAATGGGTTATTTTGGTTTCCTATGGCTCATATACTGGCTAATGTAATTAAAAAATGTTCAAAGACCATCTCGAAATAACAACACACCAATCTCCTTCAACAATTTGAATATGTCATTGTACAACCACCACTAAGTATTGGTAAGTTAGTGCTTTTCTACGGTGAATGACAAACATGAATGAAAAAAGTTACGTTTTGTTGCTTCAAAGCCCTGGATAAAAATACCCAAGAAATTATTCTTCACTGAAGGCACAGTCCTGGCATGGGCTGCTCCCTACATAATCAGTCTTGAGACTGTTTGCATGACTCTTACCTGTTCATCAACATAATCATCTATTCTTTTCTGGCACTCAAGCCACGCTTCAGCAACTTGGCCCATTTCCTGTTCCAGCTGATGATACCTTTGTAGCAAGGTACTATACATATCTTCACTACAGGAATCGTGTGTTGTTCCAAGCCTAAAAGTTCAAATAGCACTTGTTATGGAAGAGACATTTCACTGAAGAATCACACTTTTAAGTTCTGCCAGCCAAAAAGAATGTTGTGAAAATGTGATTATTGACACACCTAGGCCCACGTAGCTGCTTGTATCCCAAAAAGTGAGTATTTTTAGTAGTTTTTCAAAAATTATCCAAACCCTGCTTATTCCAATCTTCTGTAACCAACAATAGCAAGAATGTGGGAAGTGCCACATTGCCAGAGCCTCTTTCCCATGAGCAACCAGATGACAAACCTATTTGCTCAAATTTTGTTGCTTGATATATTTATCCTTCCAAATTCTAAGGGCTAAATATACACATTGACAAACCACTGCAGAGATACATAATAAAAATAAAGCCAGAAGCTTGTTAAGCAGAACTCTCATGACCAAGTGCTAAAAAGATTACTAGATGAGTTGGAGTTCCAGGTGGGAATGAGCTGTAGAATGAGGCAAGTGAGATACAAGCAGTTATCTACTATCACTTGAGCAGCACGGAATTCAAAACATGGGTATGCCAGTCACTGATGACTGTCTCTGTGAGGAGCCCCAGAAACAGGAGACAGACTTACCTCCCCTTCCTAATCCTGCATCTTTGCACAGCATAATGCTTCCTAAGTAAATATGCCAACTTCCAATACACTGACTTTAGAAATAATAAAAGACAAAATTCTACTCCGTAACGTGTTTAAACCACATTGAACTGTAAAGACCTGTCACCCGACACAAATAAACTGAAGCTTTACAACGTTTTTCTACTCTGTAATTAAGGAGAAACTGTGTGATAATTAGTCACAGAAGTTGTGTAGCAAGTCAAAGCCAGTACCAAAAAAAGAAAATTGAAGCATCTCAAAATGTGATACTTAAGCCCAGTTCCAGCATTTCAGGGAGGTTTGTTATAGATTTTCATTGCAACAGGATGCCAACCCAACCCCAGAACCACACAGTGCTGCCTGTGACCTAGCAAAGGACTAAGCCCTTAATTTTAACTTGGCAATTAACCATAACGAAGAGCTAACCAAACAGACAACTCAGTAAGCACCAAGTTACTGCTGATAGTGTGACTTTGCCAATAAATTCAAATTTGTTTTGTTGTTTTTGCCCAGAACCTGCAACACAACCACTTAAGAAGCGTGCACAAGCAACTCTGCAAATCAAAACTTGGGATATCCATGGTTTGAAGAGTACAAAAAAGCTTCAAGGGATACTTGATACAACAACTCTTTACTATCAGTGCAAACACTGTCAACTCCCGTTACTAGACCACAGTTTACTACTTTTTTGTCACCTGTTTCTGTAATTATGTGAAAATCAGATCCCTACTGTACAGAAATCAGTAATTTGTTCTCATATCTGCTCCTGAGTAGTACTAGTCTTTCAAGCAATAGTTGCACACAAAATCTTTTTAAAAATATGCTCTTACGTTAGAAGCAAAAGAACTCAATTTTTAAAAATTTGCTTTAGCAATGCAACAGCATTTACACTTTGATTTTTTATTGTGACTCTGAGTAAAGCTAACGTGATACTAGCAAATACACTTTCACCCCCCAAGGCAAGTATAAAATAACATTCTAGGTAACATTTCAGATAGATAGAGGCAGAATATATTCCGGGACTGCAGTAAAAAAAAAGGCTATAAAAAGAATAACACACACATAAAAATTAACAAGAATTGCTCACTTTAATGTAACTGAGACTTGCAAGCCATACCTCTTGACAAACTGTATGCCTACATATTTTGATCAGGAACACATAATTTTTTTGGACAATAGTATTTAACCACAGCTCCGCAAATATCCTCACCTCTGTCCCATCCCATGCTGGGAAAGCAAAGGGGGCAGAGAAGCCCCAGGTATCAGTCACTCCATTACCACACCCCAATAAAGCAATCTGGTGAATGCAGGAGGCATGTCAGAGGCTGCATGTAATCAGAAGCATCTTAACCCAATCAATATTATTTAACCTCTAAGAAACTCTTCATATTGATACCTTCATCAGGAAGTACTACCCACTCACCTTTGAAAGGACTGGATTTCCTTAAATACTCATTATGAAAATACATCCTTATGAAATGCTGTCTGACCTAGAAGCCCTGCTGACTAATTAATGCTTGCTAAGTCAGGACAGCCCTTACAGCTGGTCTGCAGACTGTGCAGCTGAGCTGTCTCCTAAACAAGCCACAGATGCTCACTATGTAGCCAAACAAGATACAACACATTAAGACCCTGGTAGTTTACCCCAGCAGATGTCCCCTGTTAACTGTGGAATACTGACACAGCTGATCTTGTATCAGCTAAGCAATCTCCATCCCCAAAAGGCTGCTGTTTAAACCTCCCTATGCGAACACCTTTTCTAGTCTGACATCTGATAAGCACCCTTGGAACTAACCACAGAACACCCAACTACATATGCTGAAAAAGCCAGACATACACAAAAAAATTCTGTGATTTAAGCAAAGGATGAAAGAAAGGATGAACACTCAAAATCTAAGTAAAGCTGAGATGTCAAAATGCCATTTCACATTTCTCTTCAGGAAGAGAAAATAATGAGGCCAATGCTCTTTTGTAAAGAAACTCTGGCAATACTTTCTCTACTGCATATAAGTGATTCTCTGTTGACCAAATGTCCAGAGGCCTAGCCTGATCCCTGCTTTTCTATGTGAGGCTTCTGTGATGGAACATTTCTCCACCAATTTCCAATGGAAGGCAGAAATGTATCCTTCCCAGAGAAATCTAATTCTGTCACTTCAAGACACACAGAACTCAACAGTAAAATCCTGAGAGTCCATGAATACAAACACAGATTATGTTTCTCAAAGAAAAACAAGACATACACTATATAACCTAGAAATGGGAAGCTTGTGCTGAACCTTTCCTATCAAAAAATGATTCATGTGACTCAAACTACATAAAACAGTAAATTTAAGGGTGTTTCACATAAACTACCTAGCAAACACAAATGCACTGGAAAAGAAACTTCTGCAGGAAGAGATTCTGATTCCATCATATTTGTAAGATTTGAGGGTGGCTGTCACCACAGTGACAGCAGAAAAACAACTTGTGTTGCTCTGACTTTAATTGTAGTAGCAGTTGAGAAGAACAGGTAAATGAAATGAAAAATGCTTTTGTTAAGAAATGATCATGAAGTTCACTAAGACCCTTCTCAGCTCTGCAGATGAAGGCAATATAGACATTTTTATATAGTCAGGAGATGCAGAGAGGCCTTGTCAGAAAGCATGGACGTGATGAAAGATAGTGACAGAAAAAGAAGCCACAGACCACTGGAAAAATACACAATTAAACAACATGTTATTGAACATAGCAACAAAATTAGCTGTTGGGGGGCGGGGGGTAAGAAAGGTTTTCAATATCAACCCAGTTTCATCTACACGAATTGGGTAACTGGCAACAATTAAAGTTTTTTGTCTTTTTTTGTTTTCCTTTCTAGCATCTACTAGCAAAAGGAGGACACAAAAGAAGTTTCTTTATTCACTGTGAGCAACATCTCTTGTGACAGAATTAGTCAAAGTGCTCTTGTACCATGGAAAATTACCCAGGACAATACCTTTAAAACACATGTACACAGATCATAAACGTGTCTTCAGCACAAACAAGACTGAGAGGTCAACAAGAACCACCCATGACTGTATGTTACAAATGTTCAGATTTAGGGTAAAGAAAATTTCTATTAATACTTCTTCCCTAGAAAAACCAAACGCTTTGGCAGTACACAAATTACAAGCAGAGCAACCCTAACAAGAAAATATACAATTTAATGTCTCAGGAGCTTTAAAGCCATGAGACGTACAAGCATACAGCAAGGCGGGGGGGGTGTCTTTTGCTTTCTCCAATGAAAAAAAAGGCTTAAAACTCCAAATTCAGTTCTGTGCACTACGGGAAGTAGAAGACAGTGAGGCTTTCATTTACCTACAGAGCAGTAAAAACAGCAGCAATGCCTGATAATTGAAAACAGCACTATTCAGTGATACCATCAGTATTTACATAGGATGCTGTCATTTAACTGGGTAACCTACAACTAAGCAAATTAGAGTTGTAATTCTTCTAACAAGCAAGGAAGTTATGACAGCAGCCTGCTCAATCAACAACAGAGAGAGCCACAAAGATTTGTACCAATTCAATTGTAGCAGCAGATTTTTTTTTTAACACTGTGGTTGCAAACTTGGATTTTCCTTTCTTCTTGAAACCACAAAACAAAAGTTAAACTCTACCTTAGCTGAGACACCAGTGTTGGCAAGCTATTTTGCAAGAGTGGCTCCGAAAATACCAGATTTTCAAACAGATGCTTGTTGTGCAATTCCCATGTCACCTGAAATTTCTTCAAATGTTCATTTTCCTGTAATGATAAAACAACCAGAAATAAGCCAGGGTTAGGGAAAAAACCAATTTTGTCCAAGGCAAGATTTTTTTTTAAAGTCTAATTTCCAATCTAAATGCTGGATTAATCAGCTCAGATCTTATGCAGTTTTAATACCCAAAACCTCAGAATTTAAGCAATTTTTAATTACTTAAATAACCATAGCATCATTCCTTTTAAATTGTCATGAATTAAAAAAAAAAAAGGCTACATTATTCAAAGTTACCATTCATTTCTGCACCAAAAGACGTATTTTATGATCTGAACCTGTAATGTTCATGTTTTCTTGTCAAACAATTGTCATTCCTGATTATTTTTCAGTTTTTTGAACTTATCTTGTAAGACACATATGCAATGCCAACCTGTAATCGTCAGACAAAAATCAAATAAACAATTCTTTTCAACTACAGCTTAAAAAATGAAGTCCTCTAAACAGACAAGACCAAGAGCTAACTCCTCTAGTAAGCAGAACAATTTTATATTTGAGGTTATTTAACACATAATTGTATGTAATTTCAAGAGCTAAACCTTAAAACTATTATCATTAAAACACAAGAATTCAAAACACGTATAATATATTTTTCAAGGCAGCAATTTTTCCCACATATATCCAGCAGTATGCAGGTTTTCTATATCAGGACTCACTCACACAACAGAATTAAATACAAGCATTCTGGCTCTCAGATCAGCAAGTGGATCTTAAGCACTATAACCCCAAGCACCCAGAAAGACCATTATACTTTGGAATTTTATAGTTTTGTTAATCATAGCAGGTTAAAAAATAAACCAAACATATTTATATCAGACCTGAAGACAAGACTACCAGAATTTAAAAAAACAATTAAGTTTGAAGTATTATTATTAAGAAGGGTGGGTGGTGCGGTTTTTTGACTGGCACAAGGCATGTGTGCCATGACATTTTTTCATGCACAAGACACTTTTTCATTTTGAGTATTGTATCTTCAAAATATTTTATATTTCTATAAAATGCTAATAATTTCTCAAGGGTCACTGAGACATGTTGGTTTCTTAAGGAATTTCCGTATTATGCTGTGAACAAAACCGTCAACAGTTATCTACAAAATCTTGTGTATGTTTGCGCAGATTACGGTATTTCTCACAAAGAAATACCAGGCAAGTTTTCCTCTCTAGTCTGCTATGCTGTGGACTTGAGGGCCCTTCTGTACTGACCATAGTCTTTCCAAATTGCTGTCAGTACAACCTGCCATTCCCTACATTGGTAGGGCACAAGGCTTTAGTTCCTGCTCTTGAAGCCCTTTGAAAGGAAGGACAACGGTTCATAATCTCATTGAGAAATCAGTTTCTCACAGGTGGAGGGTCAAGGCATTATATGCCTTTCTACAGTACACTACGTGCAAAGCCGTTATCTTTAAAAGGAAGGCAGCACTACGTTCAGAGATCTTGGCTGCCTTTTATGTTTTTAGCTGAAAAGAGTCCTTCTTCTATAGTGCACTGGTATCTTGAGAGGAAACATCCACGCACACTGAAAAAGCAGTGACCCTACCACCTGTACTGAAAGCCGTGACATACCACTCCATTTAATAAAAAGGTTATTTAATAAATCTAAGAAATGTATGACAAGAGACAGTATCCTACATTCTCACATTTCAGTTTCTCAATGTCACAGCTTAGTAGAAAGACGTTTTCAGTACTTACTTGCAGGGTTGCAGAAGGAAAAAGACAAGAAAAATCTGGCATATTTTGTGTTTTCTTATGCTTTGTTTTTTAGAAGAGGAGAGAAATTTTATTTTACTTTTAGTTTTGTCAGAAAAGGGGTTGACTAGCGAGTTCAAGCATCTTCTGTTTTCTCATGGCTATTATTTCAATCTCCCATACCTACCAAGTTCTCATGATTACTAGCTCACAGAAATTGCCAGGGAAAAGGTTTAAAATGGTTATTTTCTGATCAGCTGTGTAATTCTGGCACTAATGGGTTCATTACTGGCAGACCCACCTTGAGAAAGCTAAGGGGTACTGCAAACCATTCGCTTTACAGCTGAACAAGCTGCAATGCAAATCAACCTGAAGAGCAATCCTCTCTCAAGCACCTTATTAGAAACTTAATGACTGTTAAAAGCAGCCAATAAACAGGAGATAGCAGTGACCTCACCTCTGTATCTTAGTGATAAAGCTGGGGAAGATAATACAGACAACAGCAAATACAGAGCACTGACAACAGAAAAAAAAAGCAGCAGATACGCTCAAGTTTCTTAATAGAAACATCTTCCTGCTTTGCCAGTTTAATTTTACGAACAGCCCCATCTCAGTAATGAAACTCTGCTTCCTCTCCACTTTATATTCTCACCTGTGGCCATCATAATCTATGTAGTATCTATTTTTTCCTCTCTTTACCCATCTTGACAGTTACTTTCACCTAACTGGCAATAAAATCCAAAATTCTCCATTTTATCCACCTTTTTTTTCTACTTGCAGAAAGTTTACACAAGAAAAAGGATGGACAGGATAAGGACATTAACAAACGATGCACAAGAAAGGATTAATAACAAAATAGGATTAATAACCTTCTAAGACCTTAAACAGAATTACAGAACTTGTTTACTGTATTACTGACTCAATGGACAGTTACTCAAGAAGAAATTTTTAAGGCTACTGCCTCTTTTATACCCAAAAATATAATCCCAAGTCTAACATCACAATCAGTTGACAAAAAAAAAATGTAAGGACAAACTTTAGAAATAATAAATTACATAGCAGTTTAAGTCCGAGGCAATACAATCTTTTCAAGTAGCCATCCTAGACTGTGAGAAGTTGAACAATTTAAGTTGGTGCTACACACAGAAGTTGGTGTGACCTAATCATGGTTGTCAAGAGACCATTAAAGATTAACAGAGAAGTGTGCTCCACATTAGGATATCTAGTATTTTGTAAATCTGCTTGAAGATTTGCTTCAGAGAAAGTGCTACAAACAACATCCTACCTTTTTCTCTGCAAACAAAAGACAATTTCATCAAGCCACTCTAAGAGATGCCTATTCCACACTTCTGAATATTTAATCTGCATTTTCAGAATCTCCCTGTCTCTAAGGATGAAAAAAAGAACCTTACCATTTACAACCACAGAAGACACCTGAAAGAGCCCAGAAACAACTCTGTCAGCATTAGCCCTGGCAAGCAGGAGCACACAGGCTGTTTTTTCCGTCTTACCAGAGTAACTAGGAAGGCGCTGATTGTACACGCTGCCTGACAGAGTGCACTGTATTCTTCAAGTAGGAGTGAGATGAACTGCTGTGCCTGGGGTGGCCCTTCCGTCGCTAACGTTGATGCAACCTTAGATCCCAGGGACAAGTGTCTGAGCAGACGAACCTTCATTTCAAGCACATATTCCCTAGCTTGCTGTTCCAACCGTTGGTAAAGCTGGTATGGGTCTCTTTCACAAAGCCTTTATTTTTAGAATATTTGTGACAAAAAAGAAAAAAAAAAAAAAAAAAGAGTGCATGTAATCAACAGTTTTCATTTTCCTAGAAATATTTACCAGTTACCATTATCATCATCAAAAATAACCTCAGTGGCTCAGGTTTAGAGAACTACTTTAAACCTCAGAGAACAAGTCCAGTCCCCTCCTTCAAAACTACAGAACTGTGCTCCTTTAGGACTAGGATGCTCGCACACCTGAGGAGCAAACTGATTTAGGACTTTACAATTTCATTTCAGCTTGTGAGCTCAAAATCTTAACTTCACTTGCATCCAACCCTACAGGCACCCAGACTCTACAGATAAGGTTCTTCACAACTGCTCCACGTTCTTCTTAACATGGGACAAATTTGTGCCTACAGAAGAAAACTGTACATGATGGCTGCTTTGAACCACTTTAAATAATTCAATTTAATTCTAAATTTCTGTGCATGGAGTTTAAGCACGCACAGAATGCTTTGGTTTTTTTACAGCACAGGGAGGTGGAGAAGAAGAAATGAATGGGCTAAATACTTAAGAGTTAGGTGAACAGAAGTCTGCAACTATCTAATCCATGCTTTTCCCTCACCACTCAAAAAAAAAGTCCTATTATTGCCATCAAGTATTCTAACATACAATAGGGACATTACTTGGCACTATTGCTTATTCCAACAAAGATGACCAGACACTCCATTTTTGCCAGCTGTGTCTAACAAGAGCCAAGCATGGAAGTGGGAATTTCTGCCTTTAAAACACAGTTACTCAGCCATAGCATGGTCGTCTGCATGCTACCTAAATGGAGGATTTTTCTGGGTTTTTTTAATGCATTCAATACCTACATTGACTATCTTTGTGACAAAATTCTGCATGACATTAGCACCGCAGACTGGGCACACTGGTGCCTGCCCAAACTGTACCCTTTTTTTATTTTACACTTTAGAGACCATACAGAACTCAAGTGAAAAATAACCCAACTGACTTTTAAGGTTTACTTCTTTGAGGTCCTGTTTCTGTTTTTGTATTTTAATAATCTCTCCCAAAAGTGAAAAACAGTTCTGAGTAACCAAATCTCCTGAGTACATAAGAAAGTTACACAGTATATGTTCTGATTTCCAAAGTTTTTCCATTAAGGAGAAAATGCATAACATCAACAACCATTTTAGCTGTGACTCCGTTTTAATTACCAACACACTATGCAACATTTGAACATCTTTGTTTTCCAAGCCTATATTGCATGTTTTGATCACTTAAATAAACGAAGTGTGACTAATAGGGAGGCACACTATTTACTCTGCTTGTACACAACTCATGTTCAAAACCAAACAGTTTTTATATAAGCAATGTGCAATACGCTTATTTAATTATCTACTAAAGCCAGTTCAGGCATATAGTCATATTAAGAGCAGTGCTAGATTAATTTCTCTTTCAAACGTGTCTTTACCTCACCAGAATTTAGGTTCAACTAGAAACTGCGCATACGAGAACTACAGCTGGTTAGACTGGTCAGATCTCAGTATATTAATAACATGTGGAACCATCGAGAACAAGAACTCCTTGATCACACATTGACTTAGACAGAAACTGAGATGATCCAACTGGAGCCCTTTAAGGTTTGCCACCCTATTCTTAAAAGCAAAAAAACCCACCACTGAGGATCTCATTAAGCCCATCTTCAAATTCACTTCAATACCTAGAAAAGTTACAATTGAGACTTCTAAAACGAGAATCAAATTCTTGGACTTCACCTCATCTAGTGATCAATGTCCAATATAACTTTTTTTTAATTTTATGAAATTTCTTCCAGGTGATACAATCACAGTAAGGTGCAAGCACTAACTACTAATTCAGGCTAATTCCACAAGGTAAGATTTTCACATGGGGCAATTCAAACTTAATGCTGTCTTATGAATAAGGTCTTCTGAAGAGTAAGATTCTGGGACCCTTTCATAATTATACATTTATATTCCTATTGCAAATAGCATATGAATTTAATAGCATCTCATGCACTCAAACTAGTACTGAAAAATCCTGAACAAAATAGAATTAATATTCTTTGAAGTGATATACCTATCCACCAGCTCCTTCATTCCTTCTTTATCTGGTACCAACGACTGGTCTTGGTCATCTGCCAATGGGGTCCCAGCTTGGCGATAAATACACCGAACCATGTATCTGACTTCAGACCAGTAATTCTGAAGCTGCTGAGGTTCACGTTCGGGCTCTGCTGAGTTTTCTCTGCATGTGAAGACAAAAATAATTACCCTCTATTTGTATACATCACATAGGTGTATTGATTCCTACTATTCCAGACAAAAAAAAAGTACATCTGAAAATGCCTAGAATAAAGTATGAAGCTGGGTAAATACTGCCATTCAGAAATTACTGTTACTGTCAGGCAACCAGTTTCAAGAGTTTAAGCACACATCTACAAACAAGCTACAGCACTGCCAAAGTCTGACTACAACAACTGTGCTGCTGAGGTTGAGTTCAGTTCTTACCTGCGTTCATTACAGGCCTCACAGTTGCATGCTATGTCTGAAGGAGAGGAATTGCTAAGATCTGCAGCAGGCACTGTCTGTGCACCAACAGTTATTCTTCCTCCTCCTACGGATTCCTGCGGTGATCCACTGTTTCCAAGAGGCATGTGCAAAAGGAAATCTTGGCTCTGAAAATAAACCAAAACCAAACAGGTAGCCTTCAGTTTGTAAGGTCTGAAATGTTATTAGGTAGGCAAATATTAAAGTGGCAATTATTAATGCTGCATATATTTTGGGAGGACACTCAACTAGGCACAAAGAATTAAGTCTTCCAAAAGCCTAATAAATGCAAGAGATGGACTGAGACGACCAACGATACAAACAGAGCTTTGTTTCTAATGACCAAAGTATGTTGGTTATAATTATCACCTTTATGGACTTCAGCATAAACAATGAACTAAGCTAAAGGAAGGCTTGCATCATCCACATTTAATCATAAACCAGCACTCTCTCTTCAGTCTCCACATAACAGTGTGTTTGGCTTCCAGAGTTTAACAATCCCTTCCAGCAAAAATCATAAAATCTCCTTGTTTGTACAGCCAGACACAGTATTTCACAGCAATGGATGTTAGAAAGCTGCTGCCATTGGAAACGGATGCGATCTCCAGCGCACAGTGCTCTTCAATTCTAGCACTGACACAGACCACTCACCCAAGACTGCTGCTATTTTTGTCTCCAGTTTCTCTCCTTTCTCTGTGCTCCAGCCCCAGCACATACCATGCTTCTCTCCAGCACCCTCCCAAGTCTGCCACCAGATTTCCCTGGCACCAGGCAAAGACCTCTCTCACAACAGTAGCATGACTGAACGTGGGTTTTTTTTGTGCCCCAAATCCTGGATCAGGATGCAGACAGAGGTAAGAACAAACCTGCATGCAGTTGCTACCAAGGAAGCTAATGAGAGCAAGAGCAACCTGAGCACAGGAACATCTACAGCAAACCACCTGTACTCTGACTTGCAGTCACTGTTAATAATTTTTGGTGGGTGGTTGTTTGGTTTTTTTTTTGGGGGGGGTGGGGGGGGGATAGCTAATTTTGGCTTTTTTCCCCAACTGGCTTCTCGAATTTGACTAGCCACCTAATTCATATAGTGGCCTTTTAAAGACAAGCTTCCAATCTGGAAAATCCATTTGCTGTCTGCTCTTAAAAATTCCTCTTTAAAAAAGAAAACAGTTTCCAAATTAAAACAAAAAAAATGCAAATTTTTATTTACACCTGGAGTATCTATAACTTAACAAAACACTTAAAAAGCAAATCCTGCCTTCCTTGCACATCTAGGACACTTACTTTTTTTACTAGTTTCTTAAACAGAGCTTAAATGTGCCAAAAATTTTGACACAACTGAACAATAATGTGCCTCAGTCTTTCTGTGCTTTGAACTCTCTAGGATGTGTTTACCACCACACCACCGCTATAATTCCCTTCGATGTAACTTCTTTTGATTAGTTTTATTATCCTTGTTAATAGCAACTTCATCTGTAAACACAAGTTGTATACAAGTGATATACTCTTCAATTCTCCTCACAAAAACACCGTTAACTATGCTTTTAACATGAGCTTAATGACACCCTCTATACAATGTTTCTTCACAGTGATTTACTGAAATAAAAATCTGTATGTGCCTACGGGTGTGTGCACAGCCTATTAGCTCTCTACAAGGAGATGTCAGCTGCAGTCTTCAGTACTTCCAATTATCCCACGTGTGTGACATCCCAGGTCAGTCCCGAAGACTTGGTTCTGCAGTATAATATAGTTTACTTCCAATGAGGTTTTGCTGGACCTGTCAATGAACTTTTAGTATCTTCCTGCAACACTAAGCACAGCTCTTACACGAGGCTGAATTCATGACTTTAAATATTAGTACCACGTATTAAATTGTTGCTTGCAGTGCTACCAAGACTAGGAAACTGTTACTTTCATGCTATGCAAAGTTGTGCTTCTTTATTAAAAAAATACAGGCAAGAAAAGACAATGAAACTCAGAAATCTGCAGGGAGGTGTCAGTGCAAGTGCAGGGACTCAAGAAATCTACTGAAAGAACAAGTAAAATTCAGATAGTTTACCTATCACAAAGAGAGGAAAACACAACATGAGCAGACAGAATAGAAAAATGTGCAATGAGTAAGGTCATGTTGGAAAGAGCAGAAGAAATTGAATTTAAGTGAAGTGGATAAGGACAAAGCTTGAGATCCAGGGCATTAAAAGCAAAAACCTCAGTAAAAAACAGATGCAAATCTTGGTCTACTTAAAACTCCACAACTTAGAACCAGAACTCCTCACTTTTGGAACAACCTGCCTGTTCAGTTTAGCTCATAAGAAAACCAACTCAAAATCTCCTAGATTGCTTTTTAAGCATTTACAGTTCCACTGGTTCCAAAGCACAAAGTGACATGCAGCCCATAATTAAGCATCTTCTCAGTCTACTGAAGTACTTGAACTTACCACGAGAGATTGCTCTATTGTAGCGTGCCTCTCCTCCTTTTCGACTGTTCTTCGACAGTCTGGACACACCCACAGTGGAAGATGCAGCATATTGTTTGCTTTTGGAGATGTGGAAAGTGCTGTTTTGCTAGAATTTTTTATTCCGCTCTCTGAAAGCGAAGTATCTTTTCGTTCACTTCTACAAAGAAGACAATGCTCGCCAGTTGTATATGGTGCCCTTTGGCCCAAGCCAAAGGTAAATGGTGTCTGCAAACAAGTGTTTTGATAGGTAACTGGTTATTCACAGAATACATACCAGATAAACTCATTCTGAGATTTGAAACAAACAACAAAACCTGCAAAAAACAACACATGTAATTTACTAGTCGTTATAAAACGGTGAATATTTGAAGTGTCCCAAAATCAAACACAGCAGTCTCAATATCCATGGGGCAAACAATTCTGACTATTAATACACTCCCATTTAGAAAGAAATGTTTTCAGGGAGCACGGTCTACAGTCTTTCCCTCTAAAGTATTTCAGCCTAGATGTAATAATCTACTAAGTAAAAATAAAAAGAGATAGTACAAATTCCTTTTACTGTCATCCTTTACAGATAAAAAAGAAAAATAACTCCTCTTTAAAGTTCTGTGACACTTCCTTTTATAATACTACCTGAAACAAAGTAACTTTCAGCTAAGCTTATTACAAAATAAAAGTTTAAATCAGTTTCAACAAAACAAATCAGTAGGGTCCTAAAATCCACTATCAGCTATTGAATAAAGTGGACTTGGCAACGTAGGACAGAGGTAGTTCAAAACCTAAATTCTTTCCCAAGATGCTACAGTGCATGAAACTATGGTTCAGCCATGAAATGCTGATTCTTCACCAAGACTGATAGTCAAAAACAAGTCAGGCAGCACAAGACAAAGAGAACACAACTTTATGAGACATAAGAGAAGATGACTGGAACAAAATATCATGTAATGGCAGAATCACAGATTTGCCCAATTATATTACAACTACTAACTCTGCCTTAATTAGCAACATCTTCTATGTGCATCAAAATAGTTAAATTCTTTCTCAAAGAAAAAGTAAACTTTAAGTAATTCAAGCATTGCTCTCGATGCTGCTCCAATCTCAATACTAAAAAAAACCACAGTTTTAATGATCTTTTAAGGTTGAACTGTACTAGCACAGGTGAACAGTTCTTTAGGGCAAAGGACCAGTTCAAGCTCAACCATAATTCACTCTTTTCTTGTCTTCACAGCAACAACAAATCAATTCTCTATTGCTGACATCTAAAGAAAAACAGCAGAGCATTATAAACTCTGATTTTTGTGTTCTTCACATTTGGAAAACTGACAGACTCAGCAATACGGAAAGACAAACCAAGAATTCTAGACATAACAACCCAAAAGACACACTGAATTCATCTCCACAAGTATCTTCCATCTTTCAGAAGTTCATGAGAAATTTAACAGGTTTAGTAAGAACAGCTAACCTTTACTCACTGCTGCCACTTCTAGAATTTGCACCTAAGCACTAAGGCAGGAAAAAGAATGCAATTTCTCCAGAGTCTGCTGCAGGTTTTTAGGAAACCTTCTCATGCAGGAAGACTCCCTCTGCCACCTGAAAGGCTGGAACTGACCAACTCCTTTATTGGCTCTACAAGACCAAATCCTTTATTGGCTCTACAAGCACCAACAGATTTCTCAAGTTAGACATTCCTCTTAGCTGACCTGCACTCAACTGAAGATCTCATTCATGCCTAAAACCCCTACATGCAGGAGGCCATGGCTGCTCATCCCTTAGCCCGGAAAGTTCCCTTCTTAAACAAAAATTTTTTAAAGCCAGATTAAGTCCCTGTCAGAATGATGACACCTTCATAGCTATTTTGCAGGCAAATCCTTATGAACACCACTTGCAGTACATCTTCCAACAGGTAGGAAAAGAAGGGGACAAAAATGTAAAAGTTCAGAAGTTAAGACAACCTGACACTTTTTTGCAAAGGTAAAGGTCATGGCAAACACACCTCAGCCACTCTGCAGGGACTTCTAGAAGTTGTGTTTGTGTAACTTGCTTAAAGCTGTACCACAATCATTAAAAGGCCATGGCAAACACAGGAGGAACAACAATCTTTGTTCTGGCCAGACCCAGTGAAACCCTAACGATCTCCCCACTATGCCCATATTTATGACAAATTTGAAGCGCAAATAAAAGCCCTTGGTTCCTAGAGCACAATGCAAATCAAGAATGAAAGTTGGAACTTTGACAAAATCTAGACCATAAGCATCTCTGATACCTGTTATAATTCTGTCCTACTAAAATGAAGCTATAAACTGCAGTTTCTTATTTATTTAAAACATGATGAATGCAGTGACTGTTCATGTGATCATTTCAACAGGAGTATTAAACTCTTGCTGAATTAGGAGACCTTGCAATTAGGTCACATTTGTATGTCTCTTCAGCATCATCAGAGCAAGGTGCAAATTTTGGGAAAAGCAAGATATTTTTCCACTAGTCAAGCTTCAAAAAATGTGGGATGCATCTCTACAAGAAAATACCCAGTCTCATTTTCTCTCTGAAACATGTTCAGATATAACATTCATAAATGAAAGCTGGAAGTAGGACAAGTTGGAACAGAAATAACTGCATCTCTGCTAAGTATTTAGATTTATTTCCAAGAATAAATTTATTACCATAAAACAGCATAGGTTTTTTTAACATCCATGTCCAATTTCAAGCGTACTACAACAATAAAATTTTACTTTTAAAAAAAGCTTGCACTGCTTTTTAAAGCTTGAATAGGAAATCATCAGAAACTGACTTCAATTAGCAAAGTCCCAATCTCACACAGCATTCTTCTGGAACAGTTTGCTTTAGTACCTTTAATACTGCTTAATATCATCTCCCATTAGTAAATAATTCTGCTTTTATATACACCCACAAAATTTGACTGCACATACCTGAGAAACACCTGTGAATTCTGATCCAACAGAACCGTCTGTAAACTGTGTACCATTTAGTGAAACCTGGGAAAAAGTAACAACAGATTGGTGACAATAGTTGAGTTTATTGTTAAAAGAGCTTTATAAAAATTAAACAAAATCTTCCTCAGTATCTTAAGACTGATACAACAGCTTTTGAAACTTGAATCATTGTTCTATTGCAGAGATGGAAATCTCCTTTTCTTTTGTAAAAAAGTTCTATGGATGCAAAAGTTTGGATTTTAAACTTTTGCACTAAAGCTGTTTCAGTAGCAACTCTGAGCTGAAAGAACTGATACAGGAAAACAGAACAGTCATACGAAAAATCACATTTTTCCTTCAGTATTTGATTGTTTGCATTTAGCTTTTATATTTATATTGTAAATAAGAACAATTAACAAAGATTCTTGCCTTTTGAAAGTTGAATACCATATGCTTAGAAAAATACGCAGTGTTAACCAGAAGGGTACTCCACAGCAAGCCTCCCAATGGCATCCAGCTATTCTGCTGCAGCAGCTTTCCTCCTGCCTTAGGTTATAACTCATACAGAAAGAAACCTCCAAGATCTCATCTACACAAGTGCTACAGAGACTACACCAGACAGCAATGAAGTGCCTTTTACAAGCCCCAAGTGCTCTCACACAGCATTATTTGAGGACACTAAATCAAGAGTAAAGTCAAGACAATGTATGAATTCAAGTCACTGACAATGAAGAGCTCTAGATCACACCAACTTGAAGAAAAGGCATTTCATTTTTTAATAATGGGAAAGGAGAAATAAAGTCAGTCAATTATTTAAGTCTCTCTTCTTGAGCACTGGTTGAGCATTTGAATTTCAGGTATCAATTACTTCATGCCACACGTTTTTGCTAAACTCTTTTTGCCCTCCAGTTTCCCACCTACTGCTGTTGGATATTAACATTTCTAAGACCCTAAAGAGCACAACAAAACCAGTCTGTTCGATGGAAGAACCCCCACATCTTGTGTGTTGTATTGACAGGATTCAGAAAACATTTCTGCCCTGTCCCCAAACCATGAACTCTAACTGGAGTCGTCCTCAGTGCAAAGGAGGATCCTTCAGTTTTACACATCCACAGCATTATCAACTGTTCAGTTTAGAGACAGGGAGACTACTGCAAAGCCACCGCCTTCAGCTGAATTCTTCCAAAGGCAAAGGGGTGGGGATTGTCAAATCACTGCTAGAGAAAATACAAATAAGAACTCGCACAACTTCACTTCCATACCCTATGCTGTCTTTCCAGAGTAGATATTTAAGGAAAAAACCCTCATATGCAAGTCAAGCATCTCAGGTCTAAAATTATGGGAACAAAAATGCTTGATGTGGAACAAGTTCCCTGTTTTTACTCAGACACTTTCCAAAAAGTGGAAAAAATAATGGTTTTCTGATTAGAAGAAGTCTACTTCATCAAGAAAAGTTATCCTCCAGTCTGGAGGTCCACGGGTTATTGGCATGCATATACATTCAAAAACAAAGAAACCAGTATGAAAGTTTAGAATGAAATAGTTATCTGCAGCCAAAAAAATTTTTTTTGAGAAAATTAATAAAAAGAGAAGTTTATCCAAAGACATTATTTATTCATTAGGGGAGTACATTTACCTTCTTTACATTCAGGACAGTGATAAGGAGAAATACATGAGCCATCCCATTGAAGCATGCAGGCATTGAGTGACCAAGCTAAAGAAATGTTACAAAAGCGATGACAAAAACAATGGGAGGTTTTCCTTATCCATTAAATGTCACATGAAGCCAAGACACAATACTGAACATCAGGAAGAACTGCTTCATGGAATGAATGAGTTGTCAGAAAAGCCATCTCTTGATCCTAAGCACTGTGCAGAATTCGCTTAAAAATATTAGTGTAACCCTCCCCCAGAATTTAACAGTGATCTAAATATCTGCAGGAGGAACAAACACCAAGGAATTTAAAGAAATGAATTAGACAAATAGGAGGAAATTAAGAGAATCATCAAAAACTAAGTGTCTGTAGGCAATGAGATATAAGACATATATGAGGCCTAGAGGAAATGTAAAAACCACAAAAAAAGAAGGACTTAAGTGAGGATGAATAATGACATGACAGGCAAGGAAGGAGATGGCTAAATAACGTTTTAGAGAAAATATCAGAAGAATCTTGTAAAAGTTGTCCAAATGAGGCTCAAACAATAGCAAGTTAAAAACAGAGAAAAAAAAATACAATGAGACAGTCTCGCAAATAATTTAGGGAAGAAAAAAAAAGTTTAAAAACGACAACTAAATCCTTTCTTGAGGCACATGACAAGCAAGGAGCCTGTCAGGATCGGTAAGGCTAAAGTAAGTAAACAAATAGAAGCATTAAAACCAAAAGCTTATAGAAGCTAAGGTCAGGGCAAAATGACCAGAATTATTTTTTGCATGTTCATGTTCATTATGGAGGAACTTATTTTCCCAGTAAAAGTCTTCTTTATGGAAGATGCATTAGAGGATCTGTTTCAAAGCAAAGCACTGCTAGAAAAAAAAAACCAGTACACAGAAAATGGACAAGTGAAAAATTAGCAAACCACCAAGAGTGGATGACATTCAGCCAAGAGTACTAAAGAAGCTCAAGGACTTCAGAGTTGCACTAATAATTTCAGTATGTTAATGCTTGCTTTGTACTTCACTAGTACTAGAGGAGTAGATTATTTTTTAAATTATTTATTTATTAAGCTTTCAAAAGAGAAATTGTAGTTAGCTAAAGTCTGTAACAAAAAAGTGCCTTAGATAACAAAGTTAGCTAATAGCACTAAATTCTTCATGTAACTAAAGAGAACTGGAGAATGGCAGAAGGACCTTCCAGGATCTAGGATCTAGTTACTGTGCCATATGTTGACAGATATAATTCTGTGTGCAGAGAATTCAAGTGGAAGTGACAAGCTAGACAGCTGTCACTTCTGGATAACCCTAACTTTTTTTATTTAGTTTTCAAAAGCCTTATTTTTTCATTCCTGAGTATCCTTTTTAATGATTTTAAAGTTTTGTGTTTTAAAAAGCTATTTTATGAAGGTAAATGCCAGAAGGAAGGCTGACACGGATCATCAGGAACATTTAAATCTCCACAAGCACTTTTCACCATAATGAAAAGTGTGTGTATGTGAAGTACTTCTGTTCTTACTATAAATGTTACTTACAATGGAAAATATATAGAGAAATATATCTTGTGTTCCTTGGAAGTTACTGTCACACTAACCCACCTTCTCCAAAACATTGATTTTTCTGGAGAATAAGGCATGCAACATTTTGGCACGGCATAATTCATACCAGAAAGCACGAAGAAAGAGGGAATCACAGTTTAAACAATATTGCCCGATTACACCAGAATGACCTTGAAGAACCAGTTAAGCAATCAGAAAATAAGCACTCAGAGACTGCAATAATTTGCTCTAATAGCCTGTCACTATTGAATCAGACCTTCAGGAGGCTGAGCGACACATTACTAGACAACACACCCCCATCTCTCTCGCAACTGAAGCCTTGTGAAGCCACACAAACATCATGAAAGTGAGAGTGACGCAAGATCTCAGGAGAGCTCAGGAACAGAAAACCACAGGAAGGAAATTTAGATTCAATTCACCATCACTGAACCTTAAACAGTTCAAAAGAAATGTGATGCTCAGAAAAAGAAAAAAAAAAAGGCAAAAAAAAAGGCAGGATTCAATCAAATTTCTCCCAGAGAAAAACAGCAAGGATAAATTGCACTGATCTTCTCAGGTGCATTAGGAAAGACAGACCAGAAAAAAAACAATGTTACCAAGAGACAATTACGGCTACACTTAATTCTACAAGGTCCTAATATAATAACTATATTCCATACCACTAGAATCAATTACCTTATTTTTATATAGGGAGTTGAAAAATTAAGTTTGTTGAAACATCTGTAAGTATCTGAGTAACACTAAAGAAACTTCAGCCTGCTACCCCTCCCAAAACCCATCCAGATGTCTTGTCCACGCCACTTGTTCTCCCGCCTGCATTTTAAAGCCAAAACCCATTTGCCACAGCTGTCCTGTGCTCAGCCTTATCTCAGGCACTTCCAACAGCGAAACCACCCCAGCACTGCTCGGAGGAGCAGCTCTGCCTCACTTCCCACTGCTGTCACCCATCACCCTTTGGCAGCAGCTCTCTCAAGTCCCACTCTCTGCTCAAGACCTCCCTCCCTGCAGCCCCAGTGAAGCTCTGACTTGGGCACGCTCCAGTTGCAGACTGAGCTGTTCCTCTCCTCTCCCAGACACAGCTAAATTGGTGACAGAACTGCTGCTGGCAGATGAGTGACGCTTACAAAATCCTAAGCGACTTGCAGATATGAGGAATGATTTCTTTATGCCTTCAGTTCAACAGATAGCAAACGATCTGATTTCAGTAAGTGAAAATTTAGGATCCTTCCCCCCTAACTCAAACTGATTTAACGATAAGCCATTGTAAAAGTCAAATGCCTGGTGGATGAGGGGAAAGAGTGACAATGAATGCATCAGAGAGACATTCAACAGTAGTTAACAAACAAAATCTGATGCAGGAGACCCCTGGACTGGTGAAACCTGTGAAGGCACACAGGAGTAGGATTATTCTACACATGCATGCAGTTCTCTCCATTCTCTAGTAGCAAGCACTGTCACACAGGACAGCATGCTGGCCAGACCTCTAGCACAGCTGGGCTTTGGAGTTTCTTTAAACACTGCTCCTGAACATAGGCTGCAGTGACTGCAGCCTCTGCAGTGACAGTAGCCTGTGCAAAACATGTATTACAGCACCGAAGAGATGATATGATGTAAAACACAGCAGTAAACTATCAACACTTAACTCTTCCTTAATCCTTTTTTAAGTCCACATTATGCCCAGCTAACATTTGGTACAACCCAGTTTTTCAGAGGAAGAGCAAACTGAAACAGTTCTACTTGGCAATGTCATCACTCTTGCCTATGAAATTTCATTTATTTCAACACACTGATTATTTTTCATCTGCTTTAAGAAACCCATGAGCATTTTTAAAGGCACTGGAAGTACACTACCAAGAGACTAAGCAAAGTACTGCCTGGTTTCTCACAGAAAAGGTTGTCTTGGCCATACTCAGGACAGGCCAGTGCCATGCACCCACCACCTGAAAGCAAGAACAAAATCCTGCACCAAAAATGCCATAAGCCCTATAAGATATCAAGTACTGCAAAGCTGAAGCAAACCAAAGCATAAGCCCAATAAAGCAGAACATACTCTGCAAAAAAACAGTGTATTCTGTCATTTTTTCATCAAAATACTTGTTGTTAAGGGTGGTCTAACACTGAAAGAGACAGTCCAGGGAGGTCTTGGAATCAGATAATAATTACCCAGAACTACACTCAGGAACCCTCTTGGAGAGGATGACCCCATCCAAATAGTTATGGTCAATAACAACATGGCCAAGAAATGAAGAAGTGCCCTCCATCACAGCATGCCTGGGGCCTGCTGCACTCCAGCTGGGCTGGCCCAAGGTCACTGATGGTCCCTGTCCACGGTCATGAAAGTCTGACACCCAAGCGGAGGTGAACAGGAAACTTCTAATAGAAGGCAAGACAGAAGCCTGAGGAGTTCTTATTTTTCATTTTTAAATAACCCCCAAAAATACAAGAGCTTTTGTAGTAGAAGAGCGTGACCTCTAAGAAAAGAATACTAAAATGGTATTTTTAAAAAGATTAGAGTTTTCTTCCTAGCACTGGAGTCAGGAGAATGCAAAATTAGCATGCTCAACAGCAGGCAGGAAAATAATCAGTAATGTGCAACACATTTACAGGTTCATTAGCACAGCAACATTCAAGCAGCTTTTAGAGTCTATTATTATTGGTTTGGAGGGGAAAAAAAAAGTCTTTTGCCATCAGTCATACAAAATTTAATTTCAAAGAGTATTGAATCAGTAGCTTTAAAAAAGGTAAGTGGTTGACGGGCAAAAGGTAAAAGCTTGGAAGTTCCTACTCCAAACGTAGCTATGGTTCAGCATGAGGCAGTAATGAAACATGTCTTGGCGGGGGAGGAATGTACAGACCACCAATTAGTTTTATAAACTATAAAGATACAAGACAACCTTTAAATCTTTATGTCAATTATCAGGGATGCAAAAAAGTGAAAGCTGAGAAAGAACAAGCATTCCAAGGAGTGTTACAAAGCTTTTGTGACTCTCTTGATATTTAGATTTTTTAAAAAATTTTTATATTATTCTCAACTATAAATAAACTATCTTTTAGATACGAAATAATTCAGAAGCAGGAGAAACAGAAGTTGCCAGAAGCTGAACAACAGTCAGGAGTAAAGCGTTCACGAGAAGCCTGCAGGCTCCAGAGGGCAAAAGCTCTGCACACGAACACAGCCAACATGTCGACTCAGCCCTTACTTATACTGGTACCTAGTGCACAGCACATCTATGTTCAATAGCTATAGTACTTAACAGAAATCATTAAGAAGAGATTTGCTGCAGAACACCATGTGAGATACATCAACTAGCTCTGAAAAGCAACACATCACAGATTCATGTACCATCTCGTGTATATGCATTTGGATGGGGCAGGGTGGAAATCCTGTGACTGTAGAGCACTCCAGCCAATTGTACCATCACGCTTCGCCAGAGGGAATTACACAGTCGAGGGCTAAACACAGGAAGTGACCTATGAAGATGGAAGGAGGAAGAGAGACAGTGCTGCTCTAAGAAAAGACTGTTCATCTAACTTGAGAATTCACACTTGCTTTGTTTGTAAAGACAAGCAAGAGGCAGAAACATGCAGAGCAGAGAGCCAGTGTTACAGTCAACTGCAAACCCAAATAATTGCAAGGAGCTAACAAGGCTGTTGTTGAGGCCACTCATTTTAGGCCTCCAACAGGTGAAGTATGATATTACTTCATATTAGGGACATTATATGGAAATAAAGATATACTTGACAATAGACAGCCAACATATTAAACCAAAATTAGGTACTCCCTATCCAAGCATCTTCCCAGAAAATGCTTATGAGCAAAACTCTTTCTCTCTCTGCTGAATTGTGCTACTGACAAAATAAACTTCATAAGATCCCGGGTTAGCCAATATAACAAATACTCTTCTTGTATTAATAACGAGGAAAATACAAATAAAATCAACATTATGAGACTTCAATAATTTTAGTGACACTTCTACTGCAATGTTAATCTTTTTTACTTAATAACTTTGAGCTACAGTGCTTTCTTTATTAAGTAAAATCACACCAGTATAGAATCTGACTAACCTGCAAGACAGGTTCTCTGAAGGCTTCCCTTCTTCAACAAGTCATATTATTAAAACTTATCACTTGGCTTTAAGTAAACGTAACACTATTTTCATAGTTTAGTAAAAGCTAGTCCTAAAGTAAATTGCTGATGTCAAGCAAGCCAACAAGCTGAGGGTGGGGAGGCTTAATCTAGAAAGCTCCATCTACCTTGCCTGTAGGTAACAAAGCAAGTGTACTATAAATGGCTTAAATCCCCCCAAAATTATTCCTCTCCCCACACTCACAAGATCTCAAATCTGAACTGTTTCTTTTCCAACAGTGAAATCCTTTAAGACCTTTGATACTAAGTCAAAATGTCAATGGAGTTTTCAGCAGAAACTGAAATTATTTCAAATTATACTTTTTCCAGTTGAAGTCTTTGTTTTATAGAAGTTCAATCTAAGGAGAGGAATTATAAAAGTATAAGTAGCAGGCATATACAGGACTTGTTCAAACAGACCAATACTTTCTGGTTTAGCAACAGTTATGAGTTAAAAGAGTGAGGTCAGGGTGGGTGGGGAGGCTGTCCCCACCTCACCCATTTGGGGAGATACCCTGTAACAGAACCAAGATGACAAGTGCCTACTACTTCCTCCTAAAACTCAAGTCTAAGATATTTGGCCAACAAGACTTTTTTCCCAAAGAATTTTTGTAAGAAGTAAATATTTATAGGCTTATCACAGGGATGGGGGAAAAAGGAGAATAAACCACCTGTACACAGAGCTGTTTTTCAAAATGAGGCATAATATTAGTAGTCTGAGAAAGTTAAAGGCATCTTTTCCTCCACAGTTTGCAGAAGTGCTCATCATGCACTGTCAGCTTCTGGCAGATCAAATACATGGATGACTTTAAAGTATACATAATTAAGTTTTTGTTTTGTTTTTGTTTGCCCAGACATACACAAAACCTTTAAAAATAGAGCAGGAAGGAAGGAAATCAGACAGCACTGGACAATGGAGAAGAGAAAGAAAATCTGTTTTCTTTCTACTTCTGTAAGACTCAAGTCCTCCAAAAATTAAGTAAAATCACCACTTCTGGTGGATTTACACAGAACTGATTATTTACCTGCTACATTTATTTTTCCTTTGGATTCTCAGTGCCAAAATAAAACAATCTACTGTAGCACAGCAATCAGAACAGACTGAAGTCTAAACAACTATTTAAAATTCACAGACCCATCAAACTTGGACTGACAAAAATCTATACTCAGAGACATCTTAAATGACATGATCTACACTGCAAAGAACGGTTCACGAAACTCCCAAGGGCAAGTTTTTTTCTCAGTAGTACCTCAAGAAGACAACTTTGAATTAGTACTTTGAAAAGAACACAGATACTGTTACTCTGTAATGAGTTTTAAGGAAGCAACATCTATATTCTGTGCCATTCCTCCCACGCATTCTTCAATAGCACACTCTCTTCTTTTAGATGAATCAATTTAAATTCAGGAAATGAGCACCTGTTAGGAAATAAGGAGTTCACAGGTTATAGCACCACAATATGAAAATGTCAGCACACACAAAAAAGCCATGATCTTTACAGGAACTGGGAAGAATTTATAATCTAAAATTAAAAAGATGAAACTCCGATCTGTAACCTGTTATAAGACAGAATAATCTACAATCATGTAACTTTTTAAATGGAAGTTAAAGCAAGGTTGTACTCAAATAAGGTTTTTTTAATGTATTTCGCTTTGTTGAACAAAGTCGAATGACTTCCTTGGCCATTAATTTGAATGATGACAACTTTAACTATTTATTCCATGAAACTTACAGATGGGTACATTCACCCCTACCTCAACAACTGTCACAGAATTCACCTCCCCTGTTCTTTTATTTTAAAAACTCTCACGTGACAACTGATCACTATCAAATAATACTCTAAGAAAAAAAAAATTAAGACATAAACAGCTGCTTTGTAGACTGGAGTGTACAGACCCCACCAGAGGTCCCTGCTGTGTTCCATAGATACTCAGTTAAATTCCACCACTCAAATGAAACCTACATAAGCTGTAATTAAGTAACATATCCAGGCACTGCCTGGCACATGACCTCATGAAATTTGTCTTGACAAAGGCCAAAGACCTTCCTGAACTAATTGCTGTTGGGTGCTTTTTCCATAAGCAATGATCTGGGATAACCCCTATTTAAAAACTGCAAGTAGCAAATAATCTGTAAGAGAATTCATCTAGGGTCAGATTCAAACAGAAATAGTGCTCTTCATCATCACTTTTCTTCTGTTATGCATTCAGATGCTTTTATCTGATGAGCCATTTTCTCCTTACATTCCAATAAATTGGAAAGGGTTAGACAACAGGCCCTTGGAAGTCAGGGACACAGACAGTTACGTCATCCTTCCTACTAAGTATTCACAAGAACTGGTAATTCTGGGAGAAATCCCTGCTGGATACCTGATAATCTCCCATTTGACACCACTGCAAAGAGATTAAAGGACCAGGATAGTCTTTTTCATTTTTTTGGGTTTTTTTTAATTCACACAATATTGTGCAGCCAGACAGAGGCCATCAGCACAGCCATCCTAAAGGTCACTCTACCTAAGTCACATGAAATTTGGCAATGCTTCCATCAATGCTGTTTGCAGCATACAAACAAGTACGAACAATTTTGTCAATCAGCTCAGAGTTCTGATTGTCCTCTTCCAAATCACTATATCCCCTACAAGCTTTATCAATATAATTCTATGTTTTCTTCCAACACAACACAAAAAGAAAAACAGCATTACCATAATTTCCTATAACCTACTACCAAACCCATTACTGAAGGTTTTCCATGACAAAAAGCTGGAAGATCCATGTCACCTGGGAACAAAAATACTCCTATTGCATTTGAACCTAACAAGCTGAAGTCCCCCACAGTTTTTCAAAAGCAGTGAACAGTAGGTGCAGTGCTGCCCCACCCTGAAGATAAAACTGCCCAGCTGTCTTTGCGGCCCTGCCCACGTTCCTTCTTAAGGAAGGTGTACATGTCCAAGCAAGGGTTAACAATGCCACAGTGAATCTGACTGCAGTCTCTGGTGGTTAATAGTTAATTGCCTTCCAGCAGAGAAGGATCACTACAGGAGAAAGCAACAGATCCCTGATGCCATGAAAAGTGTCTATGCTTGCAAATCCCAATGTGTTATTTCATCTTCCTTTGAACCTAAAACTCTCTATCTTATCTCACAAAAACTGAGAAGTATTAGAATCTCAATTTCTACCATGCTTACATTTATAAACATATATTAGAAAAATATATTACATCTACCATATAGAAATACATATTGTATTGCAAGAAATGAAAGATTTTGCCCTTGGGGGGCAGGAGGGGGAAGAGAAACCTAAACTTACACTTTTATCCAACTGTCCAGCTTTACTTTGCAAACTGCAGCATCACTATTTGTACAAATGGCAGCTGCAGCTGATGATCCATTTCCTCATAGCATTATAAGTAGAGGAAAAATTCACTTCCACAGTAAAATAAAATTATTTTGGTCATTAAAACTAATTTTTAAAAAATCTACGTTTAAGCTTGAGTAAGTTAAAACAGCACTTAGCATAGAAATATTACAGCCTACTTAGCGTAATAAATAATGACACTTCAGCAAAGAAATGGTGAAGATAGTAAGCATCAAAGCCCTACATTTTGAAGGAAAATTTAAATACCACTCAGAAAGCTGCAAACCATAACATAAGCTTCTGTTCATCTTCTTTATAATTATGTCTTCATTTTTCTCAAAGAACAATGTTTTTAAACAGAACAAAACTCAACCAACTACAATACGCATGAGGCTATCAGCTCTTAAATTGTGTGAAACGAAGACAATACAGCATGCCTATACTTGTGCAACCAATTACTTGGCTAAATAAGACCATTTATTCAGATTAAAGCCAGTAGAATTAATATCCTTATCTCCTTTGTATTTTGCATTGCACTGATCTGAGCTACTGCATGTAAATTAAGAATACATTACTAGAAATTAGTTATTTTTCAAGAAGTATAATCGTGCACATGCATATTTAATTATTTGTATTGATGATTCCATAATTTCCTCTTTCATTATATTCAACTCATTATTCATAGTTTACATTTCCAACTGTCAGAATTTTTCAATTCCCATCTCCAAATCAAAAAATTGCACATCTTAAAGGTGCACTGACACTGAAAAGTGTCTCGTGCTGTATCTGCAACCAAAGAGCCTTTCTCAGATTAATTCTCTATCAAGATTGGAAGTGAACGGGGATTTTGTTATACCAGTGGCTGATGCTCATCACTACAACTGTGAAAAGGAAACATGATTCCAAGATGCATCACACTGTTTTCAAGAGACACGGGGAAGGAAGGATTAGTGCTGCTTCACAGCCCTCTGGAGGAGACCTCATTTGATCAACCACCCTCAAGAAATGCCTAACTGGAACAGACATGGTGACAGCCAAACTGGGTCGCCAGCAAGAGACCGGGCTTGTTTAGCTTAGCGAAGCAATGCTGTTCTCAGCAAGGGTACTGGAGATGGGCAGAAAACAACAATTAAACTGAGCACAGGGAAGCAGAGTCAAGTGTCCTGGAATACACTCAAGGACAAGACTATCAGTCACAGCAAGAAGGATATGAAGGAGAATTGAAGATATGGACAGTGAAGATCTATTTCAAATGAAGTTGAATCAGCTAGTGAAAGGCATTTTACATATTTCTACAGACAGGCAGAATTGAATCAAAACAGCGGCCCAGATCCCTTCACATTTTTGTCACCATTCACATGAAAAAGCTTTGCAGCCACCCAAATACATCTGCAACTCAACTGTAACTTAAGAGCTGCCTTTGTCTTCTGGGTGTTTTTTCAGCAACAGGGGAGAGGAAGGGAAATTTGTCAACAAGACTTTTTACAAAGCTCTTGCATACCTTTTAACACTGCATTTAAAATAAAAAGCAAAAACAAGTTAGTATTTTGTGTAAAGGTATGGACAATTTACAAGGTAAAGCAAACTTGAAAACCTGAAACCAAATTAAAATCATAGGGGGAAGAAATCATGTCTTTTACTGGTAGATGTGCAAGAATTAACTGTATTTAATGAGTTTTCAGCACAGCATTAAATGCTATCCCCTAGCTGACAAGTGAAATGGCAGCAAGTACACAACAGAACTAATTTAAGTGCAGACAAGCTCAGACTTGAGTGAAAACATACTTGTATCTGTAATACTCCCATGTGCAGCTACCAAGAACCCAGGCTTTCCAGCGGAGAAAGGGAGGGAAGGAAATTTTGTTTTAATTACACACGTTACAAATTCTTTAGAAGCACATATCCCTTCCCACATGCAATACTTCCCTTCTTTGTAGCTAAATATGACACAGCAGAACACAGCCAATCCACCTCCTACCAGGATTCTGCCTTTTCTGTTCTAGGAATATGTTCAACATTTTCCCAGTGACTTTGCAGCCGCATGTGCTAAAAAAAGATATCAAAAGCTAATAATGAACACGATTCAAGCATTCATTTTCCCAAGTACAGTGAGCAAAGTGTTCTGAGCAGGTAGTTAAAACACCCCAAAATTCTCTGAACTAGCCCCGACAGCTAACAACCATGCATATATTTTTTTTCCTAGTCAGAGTTGTTAGAGCTTTAATCTGTTGTTTCAACTTCAATCCTGAACAGAAATATGTAAAATTCATAAGATTAGACACAACCAAACCAACCCCAAGATGTGCCAGCAGTTTCCTCATGAACAGTAGAAAGCACTCATCCAAAGGCAAGCTTAAGATGTGTAAGACAACATCCAGGAATTAACTACCTGACTATGTAACTTCAATGCAAAAACTGTAGATGCCCTATTCCAGGAATTATGTTACAAGAAAATGATCCCACCTGTTAACTCCTAAAAGGGTTAAACATAACAGCCTCCTGGCAGCAAAATCTAATAATGCATTAAGGAAAGCCACATTCTGGACATGGGAGAGGCCATTTTCAGAATGATCCACCAAATGCAATTTCTAAAACTAGCCATGTTTTTCCCACAACAGAGAAAAAGAAATGTCAGGCAAATTGCATATGCTGTACTAGGATATGACACTGAGAGTACAAGCCAGAGAAATAATTCTCTATTTCTAAGCCATTTCAATTCTGCAAAAATCAGCATCAGTAAGAAGCAGAATCCTAGTTTAATAGTTAAGAGCAATCAGCAAAATTATGGGAGAAGATGCAGCAAGTAAGCTTTAACATCAGAACTGCATTCAAAGGTTGTGTTTCTAACAAATTACTACAAAGTTAATAAAACCCCAAGTTAAGCTAATATCCACAAAAGGTTACCTCAGTCCTTGCACTTCCTTATCCTCAAAAACTGCTGAGCTCTCAATGCTCACCATACACACATACATCACACCACATATTAGTTTCTTATGGCCATGTGAAATACACTACTGAAACACAACACGTTTTGCTTCAAGTACCACCATGGGAGGGATCAGACATTTACTGAATCAAATGAGGAAATGTATAAAGCTTGAAGCCCTCTGACCCAAATATACTGCTGCAACTTAAGAAGCAGACATCAGAGAGTCCAGGAGACGATTCAGCTACCCCTCAACAAAATGCAGGGGTATAAATGGCAGGAAAACAATCATGATCCCAACACACATACAAGGAACAAAATAAGGAAGTGGCATCTCCAAAACTTTGATATGAAATGTTCCCTGACCCAAGAATGAAAAGGTTATAATGAGACAGAGAGACAAATTTATGTCTTGGACTGGATTTGTAGGAACATTTGCCTATATTTCCTATACCAAGGAAGATTTCAAGGAAAACAGACAGTGCACTAAGTTCTACATTACAGATTCTTAGAAGGTGGTTTTGAGATTTGAATTGTGCGGTTTGCTTTTGGGGGTGAGGCATTAAGGAGAAGCAGGAGGCAGCTGACCCGAGACATCTGTGACTGCAAAGACTTTAAGGCAATTCAAGACGAGAGGGCAAAAGACAAAGCCAAGTAAATAGCTGTATCAGAAAAAAAACCATAGAGAACAACCTGCACACTGGCCCTACTCAGGTGAATACTGCTCCAGATGTTCTTTGCCTCTTTCAGACCCAAGAAAATAAAAGCTGTTCAGTGTTCATTCATCACACCAACTGCTCTTTATGGATACTACTAACAACAACTGAGAACAAATAAGATGCTCCCAATCAGCTCTCCACACCCTAACACTGTCAGGAACAAACTCTCCTTGCAGATGACCCCATGAGTTTGAAAATGCTATCAATGGACAGCTTTGGCCTCTCTGACCGCGTGATGAGGTTCCATGTTCTGGTAGGTGACAGTGCAGAAGATTACAAGGAATTAACATACAAAAAAAGCCTTTCCTGGCTGTTAACTTGAGGGAAGACTATTTTTCACTAGAATCATGAGCAAAACATCAAGAGTCCAAAGATGATATAACAAGGCAAGATCCTAGAAGTAAGGACAAGCAATTATTCACAAAGGTTCATAAAATCCAAGTAACCAATCCATCAGTCTTAGACAAATGCATACTAAGGTACAAAGCATAAGAAAAGGAGCTAGAATTCTGTGAATGCGATTAAGACTATGATCTACTCCATAAGAGTCCCTTTCCCACTGGAATACTAACAGAAAGAGGATCCAGTCAGTTCACAGAAAAAAAAACACAACAAAAACCTAAACACACAAACAAAAACCCAAACCAAAGAAATCCAAGTGCCAAGGAGTGTTATGCCCTATACCCAAAGGATATAAGCATCACAAATGGTATCCTGAAACTCTGCAAATAATAAAAGGAGGAAAGCACAAGTGCAATCAAGCTGCAAGCTTACTACAGACCACCAAAAAAGGCCAACAGACAGATGATATCCTTTCTGAAAGCAGAAAAAAACATAAGACTTCTTGTTACAAGGAGATAATAAGAACCTAGGCACCCACTGGGAATGGTTCAAGGAATTTAATTTTTAAAACACAGAAAGCAACTGGAGACACTTCCTTTAGCTGTAGCAGCAAAAAAAAAAGTAATTGACAGTAAACAGTAAGAGACAGTTTCACTGGAAGTGAACCATCAATTCAATGGTTACTGAAGAGGGAAAGGAAGAATAGCAAGAGACAGATTTCACATCACTAAATAAGAGCTCACACAAGACAAGTCTATGGCAAGGAAGAGCTAATTCTCAAATGACACAATAGAAACAAACAAATTCAAGAAAACCAAGCACAGCAAGAGAACAGAAAACATAGCGAGAGAGTAATGACTCAGAAAAAGGACACATAAAGGGAGTAACAAGCATAACAATGGCAAGAGAATAAGAGGGACAAATATAAAAGGCTAAAGGCACAGAATGAAGTAATTCTTACAAAACAGCTTGAGGCTACTAAGAAATCATTCTATCACTGTGCTACTACTACTACTAGAATTTCTCCATTACTGAATGAAGAGAGAAAACAGATTGATGAAGAACAAGTCCTCACCAAAGAGATCAACTACAAGCAGGAGACCACCATAATTAGCACAATTAAATGAGTAAAAACATCCACCCAGAATCAGTTGACTACTGGAAACAGCCATACTTATATTTTTTCCAAGTAGGCTAGATCTGATAACATTCAAGAAACTTCCTCAGGAAATCCTTTGAGCCACCTCAAAATCAATAATCCTATCTTTGAAAACTTATAGAGGACGCCTTAGATAATCAGAAGCTTAGAAAAAGGTGAACTATTTAAACCCTTTCTTTAAAACAAAGAAAAAACCTCACTCCTCAAAGAAAACCGAACCCTCCACCCAAAAAAATATTTTAAAAACCCTCAAAAACTGACAGAGAAAAAGAAAGGATAGCAAAGGTAGAAACACCTGAGGAATGGTTTGTCTTCACCTCCCAGGAAAGTTAAATATATCCAAACAATTTTTTTAAGCACTTAGATGATATGGAGAGGAGGAACAGCCACTTTGCTTATGTCAAACCAGTAAAATTTTCTTCAATGAAAGAGTTACACAGGGGAGGAAGAATAAATGTCATGATTTACTTGATTAATGTTTTTGACAGCCTTAAGTACTGAAACTTTCTCATGATCAAACTAAATAGTAAGATCTTGACAATTACCACGAATTTCCAAATAGACCTAAGTGACTGTATGCAAAAGAGCAGTCAACAAGGTCAGACTGTTGGAAAAAGCTAATGCTACCTTGGGATGCACAGCTTATGTGACACAGGACATAATCCTTTCACCTAATACTGCTCCAGTAAGTCTCAGAGGGACAACTGCAACTCATTCTGAACATAGGTCTTCGAGCCAGACAGGAACAGCTTGAGAAATGCCACAACAGAACTACCACCAGACACAGGCAATATCACCTGAAAGGCTGAGAGAACTGGGGACACCAACCGTACAGATCAAAATACTGAGGGGAGAGAGGAAGAGTCAGTTCTCTCTATCCACAGCAAACAGAATAAGCAATAAAATGTTAGACTTGCAGCAAGGGAGATTTCTATGCAATAGAAAATTAACAGCAAAGTAGTTAAGAGTGAAAATAGGCTGCTTGGTGAGGTTGTGGAGCCTCCATCAAATAGGTCATTTTAAGAGCAGGTTAAACAAACAAGTAACAAAAGTAGAAATCAGTACTGCCTCCACTGGCCAGAAGACAGAAAGACAAATGAGATAAAAATAAGGATGGAAAAAACCTTGAAGTTAAGACTTTATAGCACTGATAAGAGATTCAGGAATATTATATTCAACTTCAGTGTCAGTTTTAAGGAGCTGGTTTAAACAGATAGTTGCTTGGATTTCTGTCCACTTCCTAGAGTGCAATTAAAAAACCCCAAAACAATAACAACTCAACAAAAAACCACAACACAAAACAATCTTAAAGAAAATCAATTGCATTTTTCAGACAAATCATCCACCTTTTAATATGTATCAAGGTATATAATTACAAATACTAATGTCCTTTAATATTTTAAAAGAAGATTAAAAACTCAAGAATTAGTGGAGTCCACCTGAGATGATTCACAAAGGGGAAAAAACAGGTCCAAAAAGCTCAACTTCCCTGGAAGCTACCCAGCTCCTGATACACTGTGATGGTCAGACTACCTCCCTGCTCAGTGCCTGCTCACCAGTTACCCACACACGTGCTCTTCTCTCAAAAATGCACAAGTGTGATTAAGAAAATGGAAAAAAAAACCCCAGCCTAATTAGGAGGATAAATCCACACAGCAGCAGTGGGACACACATCCTTTCTGCCTCTCCCACCCCTATTTATAGCAATATAGTGGAGTCGTAAGCCTCTCCATTATAATTTCCTTTCAAGTAGGCCAACTAGCTCAGGACATCTAACAATGAGGACTGGCTTTCCATGAAGAGGAACTGTCGACACCCTCCCTGTTCAATAGTGTCAGTCAAATTTTGCTTAAGAGGAAAAGAACCCCAACAGCATATTGGAAGATCAGACACAACAGGTGCCAGAAAGACACCATCTTCCAGGGATCCTCTCATGCTTTGACGACAGGCATTTGTGCTCCGCTAAATCCCAGTAAAGCCCACTAAGCAGAGACACCTACAAAAGAAATAATCATCAGACCTAACACCTTCCTGACCATGTAATAACACTCATTAATAGATTACTGCTATAGTTATGCAAACTCTTTTGTGCCACAAATATCCCCCTACACAATATCCCTTTCGGTGAAAAAGATTAAGACAAGAACACAAAAAATTTACTAGTCATAAATAAAAAGTCTTAAAAGCATCAATAAAGGCAGTCCATTGCATCAACTATTATTTGCTGAACATGAGTTAATACCAACACTAAAAATACTTTGCATGTAACTTCAAAAAGTTACATTACTCAAGCACACTATACAAAGAATATATTTGTGGCAGAAGTGTCAGAGACAGGACAATGTAAGTAAAATAAAACAGTGAAGACTAACTTCCTGTTATAAAAAAAGAAGGAAATAGATGAGTAACAAAGAAACCATAGAAAAATTTGTTTCCATCAGAAGAATTTATCCCTAACTTGAGAAAACAATTAAAATATAAAAATACAATTATTTGGGAATTATTTTTTAATATTAGGGCAATACCTCACATACTGAGGGTTGGAGTGGGAGTGTTGATCTGCTGGAAGGTAGGAAGGCTCTGCAGAGGAATCTGGACAGGCTGAATCAGTGGGGCAAAGGGTCTGAGGTTCAACAAGGCCAAGTGCTGGGTCCTGCCCCTGGGTCACAACAACCCCTGCAGCGCTACAGGCTGGGGCAGAGTGGCTGGAAAGGGCCTGGTGGAAAAGGACCTGGGGGGGCTGGATGAGAGTGGCTGAACATGAGCCAGGTGTGCCCAGGTGGCCAAGAAGGCCAGTGGCATCTGGCCTGGATCAGCAATAGTGTGGCCAGCAGGACCAAGGCAGTGACCATCACCCTGTACTCGGCACTGGTGAGGAGGCTTCACCTCGAGTCCTGGGGTTCAGTTCTCAGCCGCTCACTACAAGAAAGACACTGAGGTCCAGAGAAGGGACATGGAACTGGTGACAGGTCTAGAGGACAAGTCCCATGGAGAGTAGCTATGGGTGATAGGGGTGTTTAGCCTGGAGGAGGCTCAGGGGTGACCTTACTGCTTTCTACAACTACCTGAAAGGAGGCTGTAGCCAGGTGGGGGTCAGTCTCTTCTCCCAGGCAACCAGCAACAGGACAAGAGAAAATGGCCTCAAGCTGTGCCAGGGGAGGTTTAGGTTGGACATTAGGAGGAATTTCTTAATGAAAATGGTGGTTAAACATTGGAATGGACTGACCATGGAAGCGGTAGAGTCATCCCTGAGGGTGTTCAAGAAATGACTGGACGTGGCACTTAGTGCTATGGTTCAGCTGACATGGTGGTGATCAGTCAAAGGCTGGACTCCATGATCTCAGAGGTCTTTTCCAACCTAATTGACTCTGTAATTCTGTATCCTCCTTTGGTAACATTGCGCACTATTTATAAGCTGTTTCACCAAGCCAAGACTCCATGGAAAAAGCTAATGATAAGGATGTTGACTTTCTCAGGATTATCACAAATATAAACAGGGTTGGGAGTAACTTTCTTTGATTTTTTTTTTACTGTTTTCAGTGCAAGGGAGGTCTAACATCAGTTAGGATCCTCTAGGCTTTAGCAGAGGAGACACAGATTACCGTGGACTTTTGCAGCTTAGCTATCAAATCATCACTAACAACCTTACTGACTGAGAGGATGAGCCAATCTCACCAACAGGTAACACCATCAGGTGCAACCCGCTGACTTCAGAGTTTGTTTCAAAACTGGTTTCACCTTTACACAAATGCTCATTCCTGTGACCTTAGTCCCAAGCCACAAAGGCAAGCACATATTCAGACTTCTGTCTGAACATTCTACTTAAAGAATAAATTACCACAGGCCATTACTACCCATGTCTTAACAAATTCCTAGGGATCAGAACAATCCCCTAAACCTTATACAACCACTAGATTTTTCACCTGATTAAAAATGAAAACATAGGCTCAGAATTACTTTAAATGTTGACAGATGAATGTTCCCCTTCATTTTTTAAGATACGGCCATCAAGTTTACAAAAAACATACAACAAGCAGTCAAAATAATATTCAATATGCAATTGTCAATTTCCACATAATTCTGAAAAGCAGTAAGCTAGGTCACCAATGACAGTACTTCCAAATACATTAAATAATAATTAATATTTAACTTAGTTCCTATGCAATGTTTCTCAGTACAAAGTTCTACATCCTCCTTCATAAGGTTTCAAATCTGTAACCAGTGGATACTGTATAAGTACGGCAGCCTGTTTTCCACACAGAAAAAAAGTAACTGCAATTTTTTTTCCTTTGAAAGCATAAGAATCTTTTTTGAAAGCTTCTTTACACCAAGAATTATGGAACTTTAATTTTTTCCACTTTTATTCTTGTGGTTCAGACTCTTATGATGCTAAAAAAGCCCCAACCTAGCCAGCTTCAGGCTGCTGCTGCAAGCTGTCTCAAATCACAGCAGACACCAGTACAATTCCCTGCAGACTCCTTTAGAAGAAGTGGAGAATGACAGTATAGTGGAGACAAATCTTGGGAGTAGCCAGTAAAAAAAGTGAAGATAAAACAAAGATGATCACACAGATAAAACTGAGAAGTTTCTTTGACAGTAAAGGAGAGTTCTATCTCTTGCTGGGTGACAAAGTAAAACCTCAATTCATCTGAAGCTTATTCCAGTGAAGGTTTGGGTTTCAACTACACATTAGCTACAGCCACATAGATAAGGCCATTAAAACAAAATTGTGAAAAACTTCTAGTGAACCTCAGCTAAAACACTAGCTTGCCATCTGTTGTGGCAGCAGCTTACTGAAGATAAGCAGCCTGGAAGCATTATGGCAATTAAGAAATCTTTTGGTCATTAACTCCACACCAATTAAACACTAAAGGCTGGCAGAACCATTCTGTGCCTCAGAACTGCGTTTTAAGGCAAACTCTTCTGTTCCCAATGACTGGTTTCATGATGAGACACAGTGTGGCAAAGAACCTTTAAACATTTACTCAGGCACTTCTTTGTCCATTGGTAGCCCACATACGTGTGTGTTCTCCTACTCAAAAATAATTTCCATGCACACATACAAAGTATTTACTTCATTCCTACACTTACATGGCAACCTCTTTAACCTACATTCAAAAATACCATGTTTCAAAAAGCCTCAGTTCATGCACACACACATTCTCACTCACTGCATCTGTCCATGTAAGTGTTTCTGGGCTTGCATCACCATTAGTGTTATCCAAATTCAGAACTTCATATCCATCTCTGTGAAATATTCCCTACAATACGTTTGAAATAGTCAACTGTTGGGTTTAATATGGTTACAGAATTTGAAAGAGGTTCCTTAACTTGCTGTTATATTTATAAACTAACAAAAGTCTGCCTATGACAACATGTTTTACTCAAGGCATTTTTAAATTAAACTACCAATCTCAGTAGAAAAAAAACACCTAATACTAGAAATATCTGAACTACCGTTCAGCCTTGAGAAGAAGAGAAGACATCTTATCAGTGCCTATAAGCATCAGAAAGGAGGGTGTCAAGCAGATGGAGCCAGGTTCTACTCAGTGGTGCCAGGCAAAAGGACAAGAGGCGGAAACTGATGCATGGGAAGTTCCACCTGAACAAGAGAAAGAACTTCTTCAGTGTGCAGGTTACTGAGCCCTGGAACAGGCTGCCCAGAGAGGTTGTGGAGTCTCCCTCACTTGAGATATTCAAGAACTGTCTGGAAACAAACTGGTGCCTACTCGAGCAGGCAGGTTGGACCAGATGACCCCACCAGTGGTCCCATCCAACTTCAGCAATTCTTCAGTGGTATCATCACATTCCCATCTTAGGAAGACTTCTGCTCTGAGAGCTAAAGTTTCTATTTCTGCACACAGGGAAAGAAAGAAAGAAACAAACTCAAAAACACCTCACCACCAAAAACCAGAAAACAAGCTTTGGTATTAAAAAAAAAAAAAAATCTTAGTTTAAAACCATAATTATTTTAGCCCCAAAGTACAGAAGAAATCACAAATTTGCAGTGCCCACAGTTAGTGTACTGACTTCAACCACATCAACAAACAGCTGTTTGAACAAGTTCTCTCGCTTTGAAAAGAGTCTCAAAGAGAGAAGTGGGTGGCAGAGTATATTCAAGTCTGGCACCCCTGCCTAAAGCCATATCTTTTGCTTGTAAGGAGCCATCATTGATGCAGTTTGACAGCACAAAGCTGAAAGCAGAACAGGAGTCAAGGTAGTGCCTTACCGCACTTTAGAACACTACATGTACATTACATTTAATATAGTTTCCAACATATTTCAACGCTAAACACAATGAGATATGCCCTAATACACAGACTTTAGAGTCGTGCCTTGCATTAATTAACATACTTTCAGGAAAAGGATTCAATTGATAGCCTTCTTTTCCTTCCCTCACTTTACAATGCTGGTATCATGACAGACACTCAAAACCTGAGGGACATGACCAAAACTTCTCAGTCAAATCCAAAAAACAAGTCTACATCATGCCATGCTTACCTAGCATGTTCAAGAGTCTTTTTTTCTTGAACTCACTTGCCCATTTCAAAAGGCCAAGCATATTTCATGTAACATCAATAATGCTTGCTCTTTTACTGCTTTCTCCCCTCATTCACATTAACTCATCTCCTACTTCATCCAAAACGGAAAAAAAGGAGCCATTTTAGTCTTACTCTATCCTTCGAAAGACCCCACCCTCATTCACTACCCACAGACTTCTGTTAGCTTACCAGACCTGTAACTGCCACTCATTTCTTCTGACATATGAGGAGAATAAAAGCAGACCAAAAAAGACCAGTCCCCAAGAAACCAGTGTTTTTCTACAGACAAAGTAAATAAAAAGATGCTGCTTCAGGGCCTTGTTCAGATGTCAGTCTAGCTAGCAAATATCCATGTTTATAGCTCCTAAATTATTGTTGATGGTAAAGAAAGAACATTCAATGGGTAGAGCTCAACACTACCACTGAGTTATCCTGCACTAGCTCTGGCAGCAGCCAGCTCTGCCAGCACACAGCTGTGCTGAGCCCACCTGAGAGGCAGATTACTACTGTAAATCCAGATCATATATTAGTTTAGATGACCAATTTTTGATAAAAGGTGGCTCAGGAGACAGATGGCCATAGTACAACATGCCATATGCATTTCCCCCCTTCTCAATAGCTTTATGAATGTTACAACTAAATGAGATTCCCAGTACTGTAAAACTTCCTTCAGCTTCTGATGCTGTAGAGAAACATGCCTACTACTCTACTCTTTACTCTCCAGAACCGTTTCTGAGGACTAATTTCAGAGATGACTTCTGCTATGCTTGCAGATTTCCTAAAGGAGGTGAAACCTTAAGGCAGAAGGGAAAAGATAACTACACAAAAACATATCTCACAATTAATTCACTGTTGTCCACAGAATTCTAAGTAGTAAAACCCTTAGTGCAGACTTCAGTTGCCAGTGTTCCTACTCCTAATTCAGAAAACTACAAATAGTAGTTTTGGGTTCATGGAGCCCTTTACATTTTTAAATGACAATTACTGGATTTAATTACTACAGATAACTTATCAACCATATATTATTTAATTAACAGATATCAATCACTAGAGTTGTATATGCTAGTGATGCATGCATGTGTTAATACCCCATCTTTTGAAAGCTGATGTCTACAGCACAAGCACAGGTTTGTGACCTGTAACCAACCACTGCCCAGTTCTCTACACAGCTTGGTCTTGCTTTAAGTAGAGAAGCTACTACTTCCAAAAAGAGCAACAACTGACTTAGGAATTGAAGTGAGCAAAGCTGACATTGCAATGCAAGCCATGACTAAACAATCACTTTTGATATTGTACGCATAATTAATACCTAGAAGAATAAAGATGGGCATCTGAAAATTTACATCTAGAACAGTGAAGCCCCCTGTGCTGCCAGCCAGATGCTTCTATCCAGCCTGCTACCTTTCCCTGGAGAAGACAAGAAACAGCTATTTAGAGGAGCAAACACTGCCCCAATGGCTGATCACATTCTCCATCTGTCTACAGCTCAACACAGACCACTGAACTGCTGCCAAAGCAGTTAAAGAAAAAAAAAAGCCAGCAGCTTTTTCCTAAGAGCAACTGCCATCCATGCACCCTCCCAGAAATTAGTCCTCACTGCCTGTTGTGGCCCCTCCTGGACCACAAGCAATGCACCTCCCCCAGCCACGTTCTAAGAGGAGTAGGAGATGAGTCCATAAGAGAAGCCCTGAAGTCCAGATGCTGTAACTGATAAGTCTGCTCAAAATCCAGGCAGTTCACAGATCTGGACCTCAAAATAATTACTTCTGACACCTTGTAAAAACTTAATTATTTACCTGGATGATTGTGGTCTCATGTTTTTGAACATCCTTCACAAGTAACCACCTGACAAAGCTACTACAAGGCCAGTTCAACAGAGCAGTGTGTGAAAGGGGGACTAGGAATATTTCATGGAAGTACCCAAAGGTATTTTTCTGAAAAATGTACAGTGGAGTAAATCTTTTGTTTCCTCCTTATAAAAGACCAAAGTTACTCTTTAAGATATGACCTGAAGGGCCACTTATCACAACCGTTTTGAGTTCCAACTTTTTTTTGTTTTTAAAGAGGAAGAAACCATAACTGAGTAAGCAGGTAGAGGCTAAGCATGGCCTCCTACGTAGGTTTTTCGCATTATCCAACTTCAGGCACTCAGCTTGTACCAAAATCTTCCAGGCTTTCCTTAATAAAGAGTGGAGAGAGATGGCCACTCTACAGAGTGATGCAGAACAAGAATGCCTTCCTCTCCGATGCCTGAGTGGGCTCCATCATCACTACAAATTTTGAGATGGAGAGAACTATCTTTGTGGCTTTTGCACAACAAGGGGAACTGATTATTTAAGAATATGGTTAAAGTTCCCGTCCCAATTAATTTTTTCACCAGCGCTATCACCAGTCCAACATGAACAACTTCAACAGCTTGGAACAGGCTCATAGGCAGCCCCATTAATTTTCCCCCTAAAATCCACTTTGCAAAACAGTGCCTGGACTAACTTCTGCATCACTAAAGCAGCTGTACATTCGCTATAAAAAAAAGTAAATATCAAGAAAACATTTAGGAAAAAATATTTACCTCAGGTAAATGCTATGTTGCTCAGACCTATCTTTAATAGTATCTCTAGTGTGCTTCCTCATAGGCAAGGAGGTGAAGGTCAGTAATGTCATAGGCAGTCTTGAATTTTTACAACACAAAATTAAGTAATTGTTGTGTCAAAAAAAAAAAAGCATATTTATTCTACTGCATTTTTAGACAAGCATCAAGTTGGGCAGTTCCCATAATATCATTGACAGTGTGACATCATAAATGTCATTTCCCTGGTGAACTCTTCATTTGCAGCAAAGAAGGAACTGAACTGCAGTATTCTTCTAGACATTTAACTCAAATTTTTCATTATGTTTAATTATCTTAAGAAAATTCTACATATGGAATATTCTTTCTCAAAACAGACCAGTCCAAAGCCACCTTGATCACCATTAAAATAATTTTAAAAAAATACCAGAAGAAAGCAAAATGTAGGGACTGTTTTCATTACCTTAATAAAAGGGGATATATGACCTCCCTTCCCATCAGGGAAGGCGCCCCAATAAATATTAAACCTTCTTTGATTACTCAGATCCATATAAACCCAGAACACTGCTTAGCAGTTCATCCATGAAGTCCTGTACATCCTAAGCAAAGAAAGTTTATTTCCCAGTTATTTCTCCCAATCACTTCTCCACAACAGGTCTTCAGCAGACCTGTATTTGTTCAGGACCAGCCTCGCTATGCACACATATCAGGGTCTAAACATTAGTCTCATAGGCACCAAGCACCACCAAACTGAATTTCCATATCCACTCAGCTCTCCTTGCCAGGCCAGACGAGAGGCTGACTGGACCTCTCACGGTAAAGGAGAAAGGATCCAAAGACTCCTCCTCAAGATGGGATACCACTACAACAGGATAAATGCCATAACCGAGAAAATAATGTAATATTAAATACCTAAATAAAGCTTCAGGTACTGTCTGGGGTCAAAAAATTTGCAGAAGAACTGGACAAGAACCCTGAATGTTCTCATCAATATACACCTATTTCAGAACTAACTTTTCAAACTAATCTAGCTCCAAATTAAATCAACAAGGTTTTTCTTTCACAGTCAGGAAACAAAAGGAAGGAGAAGGGAGTCACCATGTATTTTAGAGTAAAAAAGTTTCTCTCTCTCAGTCTTTCACAAACATTTTGCAACCAATACACCAAGGGAAAAAAAATCCTCGGCCTGCACACCCGGAATCTAATGTCTCCTAACAAAGCCAAAGGAGGATCCTTAGCTCATATGAATTAGACACCACTGAACCAGGTGCCATTTTTTCAGGCACACTTTTGGTATGTTTCATTTAACAATCCACAATCGATTATTCTCATTATCAGTTGACCATGATTTTGCAGGTGCAGGAGGTGGGGGAGAAATGGAGTGCTCAGGGATTGGATATACGTCAAGGTCATGAGTGCACACAGGCACACACTTCCCAGGAGCAGCATTACGAGATCTGACCCAATAACCAGTATGTGTGTCTGTGGTCTCAGGTCTATTAGCTGAAAAATGCCTTAACTGTGCACGGGAAGAAGCTATGAAAGAACTAATCATATGAATATTATGCAACCACTAAGCTTGTTTTTTAAGTTTGAAATGTTCTGTTTAGATTCTCCTTCTAAATTAGCAAGTTAATTCAACCATACCATCTAAAGCAAATCCTAATAGTTTTATCCCATTCTGATCTCCTTTTATTAAAAAAAAAGCAGAGCATAAGCTCTTCAGGGCAGGCACTGCATGTCTATTAAAAAAAAAATTTAAAAAATGAGTGCACTACCTTTAGTCAGAGGAACAAATTTACTACCTGACTGTCAAAAAGGCTTACTTTTCTTCAAGTCAGTGTTAAGAGTGTTTATAAGTACCTGCTTCCTCAGCCTGAGGAGCAGAGGTTATAATACTGTTTTATTAGTTGGAATTTATCTAGTTTACCTGAGTCTTGACAAAAATTGGCCAAAATAAGCTTGCATTTGGAGAGGAGGAGGCCCTTCAAAAGCACAAAAGCTAGTTATTTGCTGAACTCCTGAGCTCCTGACAAAGCTCCTCTTTTGAATGTTTCCTTCCTTTTGAATGTTTGAATCATGGAAGGGGAAGATAGAACAGGAAAATCTCCAATCACAAATCAAACACATATCAGTAAAATGCAACAAGCTACAAAGCTGCTGAAGAAACTGGCAATGGATAGTCTATGTACAGACTCTCTATTTAAAAACCAGTACCCCATAATAAAGAAATAGTCCACTGAAGTATTCTACGAAATTCTAAAACAGCTCTCAAATGTAACAAGATTTAATACATTACTACACTTGACACACAATACCTCGAAAAATGCAAGTGAGAGAATTGTAAAATGGCTACTAAATTACTCCCTTTAATAACACAAAATTTCTCAGGCCTGTAACAAAAAGTACTTCTGCAGCTGATCAGCTACTGACGTACCACTCTTCACTCCAAAATACCTGAACATAGCAAAGAATGGCCTATTTTACTATATGTATGAATTATGCAGTGGTTGCTAAAGATAATCAAATGCCTCTCACAACATCAATAATCCAACTGTCTGTCAAAAATTTATAGGATCAAATTAAGAAAGCCTGATGCAATACATTACTGAATTAAAACAAAACCAAAACCAAACATAATAGAAAGCAAGATCTGTTTCTATAAATATGCATATTAAAAAAAAAAATCCTAGAGAAGTCCTGCAGCAGCACTGGACAACTAAGTGACTTGGTTTCCAGTTCCAGTTAAAGTTGACACAGTTACAAGTTTCCAAACTGAGACTCCCTTGCAGTGATAGACTGCCAAAGCACCCTAAATTTCACTATCACTCCAAAACATCTAACAGTGCTTCAGAGGACGAATTCAGATGCTATAAAGCATGTCCATGGAATAACATACCTTCCAGGAAGATTCCATTAGGAGTTGCCCACCTGTATCCCAGAATAAGACTTAGCACGTACTCTAAAGCAGAATTTAGCCTACAGTCTTAAAAAACCTCCAGATAAGATGTATGAAAACCTCAATTCAAATATATTTCTTAGCTCTAACAGGGTTAGCTAGAATTTCAATACTGGCACATGAGCTTTTAGTTTGAACCATAAATGCATTGATTTTTAAACTATATTCGACCTGTTTTATAAAGCAGGTTCAAAGTATACATTATTCTGAACAATTATTGACACACAAGAATGTGGACCATGCACAGGATCATTTCTTTAAAATCCTGTTTCATTCTGTCTTTTAGACAAGTTTTGGAAGAAACACCTAATAGAACACTAGTAGAAGGATGTGCCCATCCTATCCAGAATGGCTGCCCTAAAACCAGGTAAGTGACAAAAGCTGGAAACTACATGAGAGCAATGAGAGCATGAGAACAAGTAGAACACACTATGCCGTGCAGCAAACCCTAAATTCAGGGGGTGCTGGTGGTTATATTTTACATCTTTTCAAAGATTAAACATTTAAGTTTGTTCAGCAGACAACTGGCTGATGACTTCTCTTACTCACCAAAGGGAACTTCACAATATTCTGGGTAAGATGAAAGTAAAGCAAGTCTGGTTACTACTTTACAGCTATTAGTGTGTTGCTTACTCTCCCATCCAGCCAAAACAAACACTGCACCTAATTTAGAAGTGATCTGCCACATAAAATAAGTTTTCTTTCTCAACTTCATCCAGAAAAAACATCTGCTAGTCTTTCACTTAAAAAATGAAGTCTTGTTTTGACCACGTACCCTTACCTATCAAATTTTTACATACCATTAAGGCAATTTTATTTTCACAACAGCAAGAGTCACGCGATGATGCTTTAAGATTTCACCTTTGCAACAAGATTATCAGTGAACTTTTAAGTAATGGCAATTTTCATGTCACAACCATTGGAAAGCTGCTGAAAGTGTCAAGAGGACACTGAAACCACTATGGAGGAAGCAACACCAACTTTTAAGGAGCATTATGGGGTATAAGCATTTACCTTTCAAAAAACTGAGCACAGGGATTTAACTATCCTCAAAACCTAATTCCAATATGCTTACTGTTTGATTGATCAAGGTCTCTGCTGCAGGCTTATTCAACTACCTGATCTGTTTGTTTAACTGACTTAATTCACCACTTGCCCATCAGTCTTCAGAACCGCTCATATCACACTACAGAGTGAAACGGAAACATTTGACAAATCGCATACACATCTAAGAGTAGAGGCAAAAAAAGATCAACTGAGACAAAGTTACAAATGCATTAAGTCACATGTTGTGTACACTTACAAAAGTATGAATAACATGTAAGCAAGTGTAATAGACAGATGTATTCTCCCAAAAATTTAGTGCTGAAACACTGTATTTAATTTTCAAAACATGACATACTTTCAGAGAGACTGAGAAATTTTACTAGGAACTACCCAGTCTGAAAGAAATAAGAAACACAAAGTAGGTAGACTAGCAATGATTTTAGCTTTTACGATAAATTTCAGAAAGATCCCATACAGTCTGATGAGAACCAAAGTTCTAAACTACACATAATCACAAGACACAAATATCAAAATATTGGGGGTACTGGAGCCACATCAATGTCCCATTCTGAGCATCACTTCACTGCTGGTTTTATTTTCCTTGGCTTGATGATGTTTAACAATACTTAGGAACCTGTGCCTGTAAAAGCTTGTGATCTAAGATGTAAAACAAAACAAGATGCATCTTTTCACTAGAGGTTTATTTAGAACAGTGTTGAGTGATGACTTGTAAAATTGCAAATAAAAACTTGCACACTTCTTTGTCATTATGTGCCTCATTCTTCTAGATATTTAAGTCACATAAAAGCTACTGTCCCAAAAGGAAATTATGCCTGAAGTAAGCATCAGATTAGGACAGATATACAGACACAGTTAATCTAAAGTACCGTGGATTTTGGGTAGCCAAGTATGCAAGTGTATGAACGCAAGTTTTAAAGGTGGGGGGGGGAAGTCAACCTACAACCACCAGACTGATTGTTGATGCAGCAAAATAGACGGGCACAAAACTACATGGAGAACAAAATAAACCCATTTGTTATATCATGATATTTCAGACACACTACATCACAAAAGCCAATTCTTTCATTTCCCCTTCATGTGCTCAACAAGTTTATGAGAGCAAGAGGAAATGGAGCAGGTGGTGTGACATGCTCATGGAAGCCTGAAGATGCTGTCAGCAGGAAATGCTGCTGTGAATATACCTGAACACAAGCTCTGTGTTGATAACAAAAAACTTGAGGTAACCTTTACGAGAGAAAGGAATACGAACTTATTTGCTCTTTTGCTACTCAAACCAATACAATACCTTTTTAAGGGCTTAATCCTTGAGTATTTTTTTTTGGGGAAAAAAAAAAATCAATTAAACTACACAATCTGCTCCCAATAAATTTCACCGTAATATGAAATAATATAACAGACCTGAATTATTCCGAGGCACCAGAGTGCCAACCACAGTCCAAGCTACAATGAACCTCCTATGCTTAATAACGAAGTTGGCTACCGCAAAAAGGGCTTAATAGTTTAAAAAAAAAAAAAAAAAATTAAAAAAAGAGATACAGGTGTATTTTTGCTTTCTCAAGGCCTGCCCGCCTATTTCTTACAGCTCCTCCATTAAGGTGAGATCCCGCGGATGGGGACCCTGGAGCCGATTTCAGGACAAACCCCAGGACGACACGGCCCCGCGCAGCCGGCGCGGCCCTTCCCCCACAAAGGGTGGGGAGCCGAGGCCGC
>VZTI01001047.1:295219-335607 GCA_013397865.1 Struthidea cinerea | reverse complement strand
CACAAGGGGAAAGTGATCCCCCTTTACGTCGGGGGGCTCCCCCTCGGCGCTGACGGGAACCGGCCGCGTGTGGCACGCTGGGAGGCGTAGTTCCACGCCTCGCCATAACCTAGTACCGGTCCCGATCTCGGACTACAGTTCCCAGTGTGCGTCGCGACGCCCGCTTGGGCGCGGCGGGTGAGCTCATCCGTCCTCGCGGTGGCTGCTGGGAGTTGTAGTCTCCCGCGCTGCTGCTAGCCGTGCCGTCCAGCGTTGCCACCCCGGTCAAGGGACTACAGCGCCGCCCAAGAGCCACGTGACGCCTTAAAGGGGCCGCAGTGCTCGGGGGTGAGGCATGAGGGAATGGTTCAGGCAAAGCCCCGCGTCAGGGGCCGCAGCCTGTCCGCCGCTCCGACATAACACAGCCATTGAGTGTAGGGCTGCTTTGTCTTCCTGTCTCTATGCAACCATCCCTCAGAACCACACAGGCACCACCGTCCCCAAATCCCATGCAGAGCAGGCTGAAAATGGAGGTTACATCACGCACACTGGGGCTGAGGGCACTGCTGTGCCCTGAAGTGCCCTGAGGCTACTGCTTGAGTCACCATGCCTGGAAGTGTTGAAGAAATGTGTAGATGTGGTCCTTCGTGATGGTTTAGTAGCTTGCCACATGATCTAGGGGCGGGCTTGGCAGTGCTGGGTTAAGGGTTGGACTCAGTGTCTCAGAGGTCTTTAACAACCTGAAAGATTCCATGATTCCGTGTTGTTCCTCACAGTGCACAGTCATATGCAGGCCCGGGAAAGGTGAAATACTGTAGCTCTGTGCTTTGATGTGACTGGGTGGAGTGATGCAAAAATCATAGATGTGGGTACATTAAAACTGGTGATAACTTCACAGGATCATGGAATCCATTAGGTTAGAAAAGACCTCTGCAATTGAGTCCAACCTACGACCAAGCACCACCATGTCAATTAGACCATGGCACTGAGTGCCATGTCCAGTCTTTCCTTAAACAGCTCCAGGGATGGTGACTCCATGACCTCCCTGGGCAGCTAATTCCAATGTCTCGTCAGCCCTTCTGTGAAGAAATTCCTCCTGATGTCCAACCTAAACCTCATCTGGCACAGCTTAAGGCTGTGTCCTCTTGTCCTGTCGTTCTCCTAGGAGAAGAGGCCAACCACCACCTCGCTACAACCTCCTTCCCCATAGTTGTAGAGATCAATAAGGTCACCCCTGAGCCTTCTTTTCTCCAGGCTGAACACCCCCAGCTCCCTCAGCTGCTCCTCATCAGACTTGTGCTCCAGGCCCTTCACCAGCTCCATTGCCCTTCTCTGGATGCAATGAAATGCTTTAACTCTGGGCGGGGTGATGCAAAATCACAGGTGTGAGACACTGGTGATTGCTTAGGGCAGTCTAAAATCTCTTTTGCAGCATTAAAATTGTGCAGGTGTTGCATGGTTGTGATGGGTCAGAGGATAGTTCAGGAGCACTGCCGTATTTGCCTTTCATTCGCCAGTGACCATACTCACTTAAAAGATCACAGGAAAGACAGCCTCGGGAGTTTAGGGAGAGCAGTGGAAGAAGGCACTAATTTCAGCATGTCCTGATGAATGTTGGCAGTGCCACGAGAAGCTGCCATCCATGCTGAAGCTGTTCCAGGCCTAGTTTGCCTCAGTACACATAGAGGAGCTTTGCTTGTACGTGCAGACAGCTGTGAAACCAGGAGAACACGTTTGTTCTTTCTGTGGTCTAGTAAATGGAAAGGTCTTTTGGGGCAGGGCCCTGGTCTTCATAAATGCATTCAATGCCCAGCACACACAGCACTGCATAAACAGCCAATAGCAGTGGCAAAAGTAGCTGTGTACACATAACTGTATACAGCCTTTTGCCACAAACAAATAAATTCCAGACCTTGTAGTACAAATTTGAAGTTGACTTATCTTCGTAATATATGGCATTATTTTCAGAGGTAACATCTTTCACTTGAAATGGTGACACAGTCTTATATAGGGCTGTCTTTATCTTCCTTTCCAAATTATATTTTCACTTGAACCCTGTTCATTTAACACGATGCTTCTGAAAGAAAGATTACAGCTCTGTCAGTCTCTCTATCCCCTATGTATTACAGATAAAAAGCATTATTATGAGAAACTATTATAGTAAAATCACTCAATCATACAGGAGCTAAAGTAATGCTACTTACCCCGACATCACAGTATTTAATTCTGATAGTTTTATTGTAGAAACAAATGTTTTCTTCTTACGCTTCAGAAAATAAGGGACATCCTGATGATTTTTTTTTTTTTAATCCAGCTTTCAATAAGAAAGAAAATTCACAGTGCAGGACAGTAAGTTTTTATAAACTGTGCAGGCCAGGGTCTTTTTTAAAACCTGCAGGTAAGTACTCAGGGAAATGAAGTACTCTTATGGTTTTGTGCTGAACTTGGCTACCACACCTTGTTTTTAACTTACAATTAGCTGCTGAGCCAGTAGGTTGCTTTAGAAATGAACTTGCTACTTTGATGGTGGATTTGAATGTTTGTATGAACCGGAACAAAAGGCAGAGGAAATTAATTTGACTGCTGTGAAGACCTACAACTACATTTCTTGTCTTTACTTGAATTAAATTACTTACAACATTCCACCCCATCCCTAAGAAACTAAACTCAGTCATTTGAACAAACTAAATTTAATTTACCTAAAGCATGGCATGACATTTCAAAATCCTTTTGGGGGAAAAATTATTTATACTCTGAAAATTTTTCACATTTTCCAGGAATGACATATATAAAAACTCACTGCATAAACAGTGCAGATCACTGCAGGGCTTTCCCATGCTCTTCCTAGACCCAGCCCATTTTCAGCAGCATTGTAATTTTCCCTTGTGAGCCATTAAGTCAATAAAAGGCTGAACAGAGAGCTGTGCAGGTCACAGTTACCTTTGAGTTCTGCCTTCAGGATGTCAAGGTGGCTGGAAAAACTCAATATGGTTTTACCACCTCACTGGAATATTTGTACTGGTCTCCTGTTGCACGTAGAATGATGTAGGAGTCTATACACTGAACTGCTGTTATAACCTCAAGTGAAAATTAAGAGACCTGTTAATCATTAATGTTTCTGAAATAATAGTCTCTGTGCTAGGGAGGTTAAAATTTCTGGTTTCTTTAGTTTCAAGGGGTTCTTAATTATGAATTTAGTTCCCAGTTTTGCAGGTGCTACTTGATGACATTGGTAATAGACTGAACTCAAAGGAGCAACTCGCACGCAAGGCAGCACCATGAAGAGTTTAAAGCATGTCCAGGTTTTTGAGGAATCTTCTGGCCTGAGTTGTAACAGCTGTGTGATGCTTCCAATTAATTTCTGACAAGTTAAAGTCCCCAGGAAGGACAAGGGCAGTTGACTTGGAGGTGTCCCGTAGTTCCTCCAAGACTTATTTGTCAGCATCATCATCCTGGCTATAGGTCTATAGCTGACTCCCATGATGACATCCACATTCTTTGTTTGCTGCTTGATTCTAATCTGGAGGCTCTCAACTGTGCCATTGCCAGCTGTGAGCTCCATGCATTCTAACCCTTCTATTCCATACAGTGCCACCCCTCCGCCTCTTCTGCCTGTCCCTCCTGAAGAGCCTATCAGCATCCAAAAGGGCACTCCAGTCACAGGACTCATCCCACCAGGTTTTATTTATGCCAATGATGTCAAATCTCTGGGACTGGGCCAAAGCTTCAAGCTCCTTGGGTTTGTTCCTTATGCCGTGTGCATTACTGTAGAAACATTTCAGGTGTGGTACATTGTAGCCAAGGCCTTATAAAGCAGATTAAGGGATTGAGGGATCCCATTAATGCTCATTTCCTCAAGTTTTTGGCCCACGGTCACTGGTGAGCCTGGTTTTATCCCTTTCTCCCTTCCAAGCTATAGGGAATTCTAAGAGAGAATTAGGTTGTGAGCTGTAAAACCTGTCTGCAGAGGCACAAGGCAGAACAAAGGAGCACATGGTGGCACACAGAGGCTTGTCTCCACCGGACCCTGGCGGGAGGAGGTGTCACACGGCAGAGCCCCACAGAGAGGAGCCTGCCGGGAGCTGACAGACAAGTGAACAGCGCGGGACCACCCCATAGAAGGACATTGAGAAAGTGAGATGCTGATGTGGCAACATGGGATAGGTCACACCATATAAGGAAATACTGTGCCTTAGAAAAGAGAGTAAAACCAGTTCATTCTTTTGAATAAATGATTCCGATCCCCTGCCGTTCTAGGTCCGTCATTCAATTGCCGACACAAGCTAGTGTGAAGCTCTGTCAAGGAACCCCACTAGCTCCTGTGCTAGAACTCTTTTCCCCCTCTGAGACACGTGCATCGCATCAGGGATCACTAGACCAGGTGTTGAGTAGATCATCTCATGGTCAACAAACCCAAAATTTTTCCAATTCCACCAGCCTTGGAGCCTCACATTGACCTGATGGATCTGCCTATTCCTATCAGTATTGTTCCTTATAACCAGAAGGATTAAGGAAATCAGTTTCTGTGCTCCTGATCCCTCTACCAATTTTCCCAGGGCCCTGAAGTCTCATTTGCCCTCAGACTTCTCTTTGTTATTTCATTGCTGGCAGCTTGAACAATCAATAGCAGATAGTAATCAGAGAGCCTTATTAGGCTGGAGAATTTTCCAGCAATGTCCTTTGCCCAAGCACTTGAGAGACAGTAGACTTGTCTGTGAGCTGGGTCCAGTCTGGACAACTTCAGCAACTAGCACTAATTTGTCTTTGCTGTCCAAAAAGCTGCCATTTTAATAGAAGTCATTTTCCTCTACAGGAGAGTGAACGTGCAGGTGCATAGGTAGAGGTAAGGATGTATTTACACATAAGTGTGCAGCATCACAGCATATATGTATACTGTCTGCCTTTTAATCACCTTATCTCGAGTTCTCACACCCAATTCCAGAGTATCTGAGCTCCTTCTATGTGTGATAGATATTGACAGCAAGTTCCTGGATGGCCTTCATGGAGTCTAAGCACTCCCTCTATTTCAAAGAAAGTAAATGTTCTCAGGGTAAAGTTATTGATTTATTGGCTTTGGTTGAGTTTCTGGTTGCTTGGTGGGACTAAACTGAAGAATAATAAAAGCAGCATCATTCTTCTAGCAAGGCTTTCTGTAAAGCAAAAGACTGCAGGTTTTCCTATAGATGGCCAAAATTAGTTTCACCTAATCTCCTCCGGAATTTGTTTCACAGCCAGATGCCTCAGCTGAGAAGATTTTGTCTAATGCTGAAGAGGTTTAGAGCAAACTAAAAGGAATCTCACATGTTGGATAATAAAACTTCATTTCAGGAACTTTATGACCCCTTTGATTTTATGGTTCTTGGGGTTTTTCCTAGACAACCTTCACTGGTCCTTAAACTATGTGTTTTTTAAAGCCATAAGCACAGAAGTCTTGCAGAAAGTCAGACTTACTCCAGGGCATCCACCACGAGAACAGTATCTCAGAGAAGCCTTGATTTGGTGCTTGCTGTAGCTGGGATGTGTGATTCCTGGCTTCTTGTTCAGAGTGCCTGTGCTGAAAGACTCTTGTGTTGTGCTGAACTTACAAACAATAAATGCAGAAGCAGAAAAGCAAGAAAATAAATTTTTTTCCTTCCAAATAACAGTAAAAAACTGAACGAAGGACAGTTTCTCACAATGGGAATGCTAGAATGTATATGTTTACTGATCTTAATTCAGCAACTTTTTCCAAACATTCCTTTGATTCTCAATTTTTCCACATTTAGAGTAGACTCCTTCAGCCTATTCTGAAGAATGTATTTTGAAAAATAACCTGAATTTTATAAAGAATTACCTAATTCTGGACACTGAAGTATGGGTTATGTCATGTAATGTTGCTTCCCTGCCAGCTGGCATTTTACATAATGAAATATGGTGCCTTTTCAGCATTAAAAAGCAACATTGCTGTCCACTTGTTGCCCTCGTGAAACAAAGAAACCTTTTGCACATCAGTACTAGAACAGCAGGTAAGACTGTACTGGTTCCAGTTTTTCCTAGCTAGAGCACAAGGTTATCCCTGTATGAGGGAAAGGCTATGTCTGCAGGTTACTGGCACACAGCTGGAGGATGCCCTCCTACCAGAAATTCCAGCAGCAGTTCAAAATGAAGCAGAGCAGCTCGGACAAGTCTGCCCTCAGATGCTTTCAAACCCTTGAAATAAAGTGTACAGGGAATGATGTTTAGTCTCTCAGCTAGTGTTTTGGAAGAAAATCCAATTTCCACCTTTCAGAATAGGTGTTAACCTACACATTCAGAGCTTTGATGGTGTGCTGGGGGAGTGAAGAGGAGATTTCCATAGTGTGATCTTCTCTATTCACAGTCCTGCGCAGGAAAAAATTCAGCAGCAGTTTCCTTGTTCACAGTTTCCAGTCCTGCCTGCCCAGCCAGCTCCCTGCCTTCAGGAGTCCAGGCTCTCTGCTCCCTCTGAAGGCCACAATCACCAGGGATATTCAATTTCCCTGCCTTTTCCTTCCATCGTTATTGCCATTAACCCTTAAAATGAAGCACTGGCAGCCATTCACTGAGAGGTCTCTTCCATTTTTGGTTGGTTCTGCATGTCAGGTTCAAATTATTCTAGTAGTGTTCCTCCGGTTTCCAGCTACTGCTGTATAACAAGGTTTGGGGCTCTTTTGACCCTTTCATTTCACCTTTTAACAGATGCCAAATCCATCCATCAGTTTTAATCCAGAGTATGACAGCTGAAAGATCAGAACCTGCCTCTGGCAGCCATTAGCAGCTACAAGCACATGTCCAGTTTCTTTGTGAGCTGTACCAACAGAAACATGTTCTGCTTCTGCACTCTTTTCACTGGAGCTTTTTAACATTATCAAAATGAACAATGCAGCTTATGAATCTTTCTTACGGTTTGGCTTTAAAATTTATGATCACAGGGAGAAAAAAAGAGTATCCCATTGCTCTTCTGTCAGCTGTTCCTTCAATATTTTATTTTTCCCTATCACTGAATTGTCATTTTAGTAGCAGATCTCTTCACAACATGAGGATGCTCAACAGAGCTCATGGATTACCCAGGTTTCCACCCTGTGTCTAAGAAACCCAGCAGAGAAAAGGGATTAAAATTTCCTGTTTCATCTCATTGCTCATCTCTGAGCAATCAAGTTCATGAATTTTAATTGACATTTGTAAAGTAGTGGAACCCGGAGTAACAGTGAGGGTGTTTATGGGTTTGCATCATCTTTCTTGGATATCAGGAGAGAGGAAGTCCTAGACAGGAACAACTCCACACCAGCAAGACACTGGGGAATTAACAGCAGTCTCAGTCAGCATCTTTTGTCCATCCTGACGCAACAAGGTGGAGAACTGGGCCTTAGGATGCTGTAGGTGTAGCTTTTAAGCCTATGCAAACCAAGTTTACCAGACCACCTTCAACACAATCCTTAAAATTTCACTTATTATTGGGATGCTCCCCAGTCAGTTTCTGGATGACAGTGTTTTCGAGAAGATGTCTGGTCCCAACCTGAAAAATACCAAGCAGCAGAGGACACATGGTCACGTGGCACTGTTTATTATGGCACTGGTTTTTATGATGCTGTGCTCAAACAGAGTAGCAGGAACTCAGATGAAGCCGATAATCCTGTGTTTCCTATTCTTGACCTCTGCCTCTCTTCCCCAAGTGTTCTGCAATGTGGCAGTCCCCATTGCTGTCCCCACTAAAAAAGAAATAAACTACGAAAGTAATTTCTACAAGCTGTTTATAGCTGTAGTGTGCAAAGGAAACCAAACCAATGCTACTACCTTGTCTCAGTGACCTGACTGAGATTTTTTTAAATCCACCAGTCACTTTCAGTCCCATTTGACAGAGGCAGCGATCCCACAGGTATGCCATCCTATGAGTTTTAGACAGATACTAGCTTTTACATCCCAGGGTAGTTGTCCCACAAAGGGAAAAGCACTTCCAGTCTCTTTTCAGGGAGTCAAGAACTCACTGGCCAATCAGCCCATGTCAGCATAGCATAAAAGATGCTGCCTCTTGCCTGGCCAGGCAGAGAGGAAATGAGAGAGCTGGGAAGGGTAGGGAAGGACTGTGAAGATGCAGAGTCCAACCCCATGGGAAACTTCATCTCCACCCTTCATGGAGCAGCATATTTCCATGAAGACTGAGATTTAGAGGTGGCCTCATGGAGATGTCTCCAGGTATGGGGTGTTGAGGGCTCATTTTGGTCCAAGATCAAAGATACCAAAACCAGCTGTGAAATTCCAGTCCAGACCAAATTCCTTACCGCAATAAGCATCTGTACTTCACTTAAATATTTAGTTTGCTAATTATTGCAATGAGATTATTGCAATGAGATTATTGCAACTGACTGGGCTTGCCCCTGCATTGTTGAATCATTTCCACCTTGTCTCCCAAAGTCCAAACCTGGTCTTTTAATCCTCAGAAGATGAACAGTTAATATAATGATGTGTTCCAAAAAGAGTATGCTGAGCACCAGAAATCTCATAGCAGCAAGTATAAATACATCTGGGTTTCAGCTGCAGGTCCTTAAAGAGGTACCTGTTATTCTAACCAATTCACATCATTTGCACAGCGGGGCTTTTTTCTGGATTGATAAGCAGTTCTCTGTAAACAACCATTTCATGGTATTTATATGAATACAGGGTGCCATAATTCTCAGCTTCTCGCATCCCTACAAGAGAAATTATTCAAGGAAACTCCCCAAAGGGCAAGTCACATTTGGATAAGGCTGGCATCACTCCAAGAGTGTGAGATTGCTAGAGAAAGGGAATTTACTTGAGGAAGAATGAGAATATAGCATTATTTACCAGCTAAGAGCTGATCCTGCAGGGAGTGGAACATCATCTGCCTTGGTATCAGAGGAGACTGAGACCTCTCCACATCTCAGCCCCAGATTTAATAAACACTGACATGTTTGCACAGTATGTGCTTGCAAGAGGCATTTGTGTAAGTGCAAGGAAGCAGTTTGTGCATTAGCAAGCCTGGCAGAGGCATTTTCTGTGCCACTTCAGTATCAGAGTTGTCAAGTGCACTATCAAAAGCTTCAGCAGAAATGGGCTTGTTAATGTGCACTGTTTCAGGGCACAAACCATTAGCAGAAGGCTACAGCTGCTGGGTTTCGGGGCTTTTGCTAGTCTATCTATTTATCTATTTATTTATTTATTTATTTAGAAGTAGTAGAAATTGCGTGTGAACTGACTTGTACATGAAAGAAAAAGGAACATTCAGCACACGTATTTAAGCATACTGCTATTTTTAATCTCAGAGAGAAACCAGGACTTTTAAAGCATCCACTTTCAGAGAGTGCATCGTACCATCAACCATGTGCCATTTGTTTGTGAAAAGTGTGAAACAAGGAAAGACTGGGCATTGCAAACATTGTACCTCACACAGCCCTACCAGTTACAGTGAGCATCAACAGACAGCATGTAGCCACAGATGGGGCACAGAAGCAGCTTGCTTGCTCCTTCCTTCCTTCCTTCCTTCCTTCCTTCCTTCCTTCCTTCCTTCCTTCCTTCCTTCCTTCCTTCCTTTTCTGCGCAAGTCCTCTTCCCATTTGTTCCAAATCCCTCCAGGATGGTGCCCAAATGATTTAGAACAACAGTGAGAAGCCCTGCAACTTTAAATAGTCAGAAATCATTTTTCAAGCATAAATTCTTCCCATCCTGGCTAATTGAGTCAAGACTGACTGAGAAATGATAAATTTTCTCTTCCTGCTTTTAAAATGTCTACATTATTGTAGATAACTCATGCCAACTGAAGTCAAGGGATACAGGCTATAGTTGGGTTTGGTTTTGATAACTTTATTTATACCTATTTCTATCACATTTCAGCTTCCACAGGCCATATAACAGCTCCCTGTCTTTGGCTAATGAAGCACTTCTAGTCATCTCATTCAAAATTAAAAATACGACATTGCTGTTGTGCCAGATAAGACATGGGTGTATTTTCCCAATTCTTTTATTTCTTAGTAACTAAATTGGAAACAGACTGAACAAAGAAGAGATACATCACTGTATGACTGCAAATAAATGATATATAAAATCGCTGCTTCATATGCTTCAGTAAAATAACTTGCTGCTGTGAGAAATACTCTCTGCTAAAGATTTACTTGAAGATCCTGCACTTCTCAAAGAAGGGTTGCCTCTCTATATTCCAAGTGATTTTATTTACTTCAAAGTGCAAAAGAAAAAAAATGGAAAAATATTTTTATTTAAGAGTATGTGGTAGCTGAATGCATTGTAGATGAAAATAATGGATAATAAATCCAGAAGGGGCAGCAGATTCAGCCTCAATTAATTCTAAAGCTTTGTCAAAGAGAGCAGTTCATTTTTGGCAGCTTGAAAGCTTAGAAAGCTGGTAGGGGAAGGGCTGCCAGAAATGTCTTTCTTGGAAGGAGACTTTCTACTGAGGATACCCTTTAGAAATCGATCGAACCCAGGTTACCCACGGACGGTGCTCGTGCTCTGGTTTAGGAAGCACAGGGTCTGGGTGGAGTTTCCTTTCTGCCCAATGCCTTCTGTTATTCTGACCCTCTATTTGACCTCATTGGGTTCAGTTTCCCAAGTATTAAATGGAAATAAAACTCATGGTGCAAGTCTTCTTTCTGAGCCTATCTGGCAAGATACCTTACTGCAAGGACCATATAAACCTGATCTATAAATTAGATTGATCTGTAAAAAAATCTGCCATGGTTGGACTAAACCCTCATTTTCTCTTAAAAAACACATCACTAACATCATATGAAAAGTCAGTGAAATTACAGTGGCATAGAACAAATCACTGACCATTTTTTAAGTTCTGCCTAAGATTGGAAAATGCTTCCCCTGGTACTGTTAAATTGCAAGAAGTCTCATCTGCTTGGCCTAGTTAACATGGATGAGTTTTCACAGTGTTTTCCTCCTGTTATCCTTGGAGGTCTGTTGCAATGAAGACTTTGTCTAACTCCAGCTGTAATGATTGGTAAGATCAGAAATAAGAGGGAAAGTGGAAGAGAGAAGAGAAGGGCATCCCTTGGGGCAGAGTCCCGCTGTGATGTGTAGGATGTGGTGTCAAATAGCTGCTGGTTGTGAATCAGGTGTGGGTTTGCTTTCTGTCTAATATCAGAGACATGAGAGAAGAAGGAGAGGGAAAAGGTGGTGAGATCAAAGCTGTCCCATGTCAGAAGAAATAAGGAAAGAAGCTGTTTCTACCTGGTAGCAGTGGGAGCAAACAGCTGCCAGGTCCCCAGCTGTCACAGGGCCAGGAGTGCAAAGTGGGCTTGGAGGTGGTGAGGAGTAAATGAAGGAAACACAGCAGCTGTGGGAGATATATCCCAAAAAAAGGCCAAGAAACTTGACCTCACAGAGCTACAAGTCAAGAACAGCTAGGACATGGGCAGGGAGAGCGAGTGTCCCATGAGTCACAGGAAGAGAGGGAGTGACTGGAGGCAAGAAAGGAAGACATGGATTTTTGGAGATGTTTCTGGGACTTCAGCTGTGGTGAGGGTCTCCTGAAAAGCCTCCAGTAAGCTTCTTCAGCAGCCAAGAAGGGAAGGGGTGAGGGTGTGCTAGCAGAAACCAGGAGAAGATGGCACAGAAGATGCAGTTCAAACAGAAAACAAAAGGCAAAGGGGACTAGGAAAAATACTGAGGTTTTGAATCACCCTTCTTTCACTGTATCAGGCCCATGTGCAAAATCAGCCCATGAGCAAAGCACCTTTGCAGGTCTGTGCACTATAGTTAAGTGTAGTGGCAATCTAAAAACACCACATTGCAAGACGTGTGAGCTCATCCAAGTTCCCACTGCACAAGGGATGAAACCTTTTTCTTGAAAAAAAACCCAACTATTTTCTTAAACATGAATGCTTAGGGTACACACCAATTACTGTAACCTCCTGTTCTTCCTCAGCAAGTCCAGGCAATACTAAGCACCCACTGTCTCCTTCCCCCCCCAGTTATGATCACTGTAAAGAAAGGAAGGCCTGGCTTTGCCACAGCACTGGGGAGGCTTTGCATTGCTGCACGTCTTCAAGCTCAGGCCTTCAGCTGAAAAAGCTAAACATTTGTAAATAAAAAGGTTGTTTCCCCCTTGTTCATATAATAGAGTTCTGTTATCCCCAATTACAATGCTAATTAATGGTTTTCACTTCATTCCCACTGTGACAAGCAATCACTTCCCAAAGCCTGAGGCCCTGTTAGTGCCTCCATCTTCTTGAGACGCAGGTGAGCTTCTTTTCCCAGACTCTCATCCAGCACCAAAGACAGATGTTTGTGTTTTTGTCATTTTCTTCACTCTTTGTGGATCATTTGATTTTTCTCAGCCCAAGGCAGCCTTCAAAAGTTAAGGTTGTAAATGAACCTGTCTGCTTTATGGTTTGTAGCCATCCTGCCTGGCTGCCACATTGCTCTGCGTGGTCACATCTTTCCTCTGAGGCTGATGGAGATCCAGAGGGACCACCCACATACACACAGCCCTGGTACATCAGCTGGTGGCAGATTCTCCCGGTTTTATCTCCATGAAGTTGTGCCCAGAATCGTGAGTCCTGTTTGCCTCCAACCGTGGTTAAAAATTGTGCATTGGGTTTTGTGTGGCCACTGGCACCAGGAGGCGTTGCCTCCCTCTTTGGGCAGCTGGCAGTGCTGAGCGTTGAAGGCTGCATGATGTGAGCTCCCAAGGTGGACAGTGAAAGCAGTAAGCAGGGAAAAGCTTGATTTCCACTCCAGGTGCAGCCTCTCCACCTCTGACCCAGGTGACTTCTCTCTCTCATCAAGACCAAGCATGAAGGTAAATGTCTTTTCAGTGTCAGAAGTGTCCTCAATATGTCTTACCTTTAGTAAAAGTATCCTTCTGCCTGCAAGCTGAAGAGATCATTATTCTTACAGCATCCCTGTATCACCTCCAGAAATAAAGGTGCATACAAATACCACAGGTAGCTGACAAGCTGAAGACAATTAGTGCTTACTCCTTCTGACCCTCTGTCACACACTCTCTGCTGACCTTTTGCCTTTTTTCCAGCTTCAGTCTCACCTGAATCCCCAAGAGTGTGTTTTACAGTGTAAAAATTACAAAGAGCAGCTCAGTTCATGATAAACACAGTGCAGTCAGGAGCACATGCAGCTTTCATGTCACTGCAGGCTGCAACATTCCCTCAGCACAGGGCATCTCCCCCAGCACTCCATGCTTTTGCACAGGATAGCGCTTGCCAAATTCCCTAGTAATTAAATAAAAGAAGCAGGATCCCCTTGGTTTGCAGCAGGACAAATGCTGACCTATGCCACAGGTGCCTTCCCAGGCCTTTACTTTGTTTTATTTATGGCAGTGTGTTGGAAGGGATCTCTGGGGTGGCCAAAACACCACAAGAGACTTTGCAGCTGACACTGTAGCAGCTAGCAGAGCTATTCCATGTGCACAGGGTGAGGGTGTGTGACAATACTGGGCTGCTGGGATAAGATGTGATTAAAAGAAGATAGAAACAACAGCTTGACTTAATTCTACAGCTCTGTAAGTGTCTGTGTCACTCACCTATTTTTTTCCTACAGGGAATGTTATTGGTTTTCTGCTTTGTCTTTTATGAATACACCATGCATTTTGTCTATGAACAGCCCTAGAATTGCAGGCAGTGAGGCCATTCCAGTGACATCAAGCAGTGGAGGGTGTGATTTATTTTAGCACGATGCAACTCCTTGTAATCAGAGTAATGTTGCTGCAGTGGCCAGAGGCTCCCTCCACAATGCAGAACATTTTGACGCAGTGCAAAGACTCCTCCTTGCGATAACAAAAGAGACATTGAGAGATGTGCTCGCCAGACCTCCACCACTGATATTAACACAAGTCCTGGAAACAGCGTCCCAGGCCTGGGTCCCACGAGTATGCACCAAACTGTACTGATCCCGCTGCCCCACCGTGCCCAGGGCTGTGGAGTCAAGGCTGACACTTGCCAGCATCAGCCCACATCAATCTGCCTCCACCTGGGTACTGTTCCTACCATAAACAACAGACTGAGAGCTCTTTGGAGAAGGGCAATGCCTTTTTCATTTCTCTGCAAAGCATCCCACTCTCCTCTGGACACTGCACAAAGCCGCTCTGCCGTTTCCAAGGTGATGCCTGGAGGTGAAGCCTGTTATGTATTCTCTTGCAGGTAACAGCAGCTGTAGCTGACAGATGCCCTTGGATGGGCCATTGTTTGAAAGAAGGTAGGAAAAAGACAGAAAGAAGTCTATTTGTAGATATCTATTTGTAACCAATTTTTAAAGACCAGTAAGAAAAAAAAAAAGAAAAATAATGGCATTTATTTTATGATATGTGTAAGTGTTTTCTAACGCAGTTCAAGTTCTTGCACCTAGGAATAAGCATTGTATCTACCTTGTAAACAACAAAATCAATCATTTGATCCTGGTTTAGCTTTGGCCTCTAAGATAATGGTTACAAATGTTGTTTAGGCCTAATATTAAGTCTTGAGTTGCCTGAGGAAGACTGACTTTATAAATCAAAAAGTATATGTTCCTTCCAGAGGTCTGCTTAGGGGGAGGGTTGGCTGTGGGTGCAGCACTTCATTCCTCACTGCCTCTGGGACCTCCTGAAATCTTGGGGAACACTTTTTAAACTTTAAAATATCTTTCTGGAATTTCTTCTCACAGTTTTGCCACAATCCAAAAATTATATTAAGCCTGATTTACATTCCCCGGAGTCATTCTACTGATCTCCTTCAGCTCAAAATTTCACAATACCCTGCGGTTTTGCAAGCAGTAGTTTAATAGATGCATTTCAGTCCGTGTGCTAAGAAAACAAAAAGGTGACTCCAGAAGATGCTTGTTTTCTTTCTGGTTTTCCTTCTAGTAGCTCCATGTGGAAACCATAAGCATATACCATACACACTTGGATATAATGGGCATTTCTTCAAAACATTAAAGTCTATTCTTGCAGGATAGTGTTGATGTCCAGCAAGGCCAGACCAATACCTCGTCCAGGCTGCTGCCTGCTACTGAGAAATCAATGCCAGACATTTTAAAGGATAATTGATAAAGCCAGTCCCGGACCTGGAACATGGGTAATGCTCTCAGGCCCATGGTGTGATTCTTGGGGCTGTCCTGTGCGGGGCCAGGAATTGGACTTGGTGATCCTTGTGGGTTCCTTCCAATTCAGGACATTCTATGATTCTACGCAATGAAGGCAGGGAGATGGTGAGCAGTAAATACATCATGGACACTTGAATCGCTCTTGTCAGCACATTGAACTGCGCTGGTGGTCGGAACAAAGCAAGGTCTGCCCCAGCCTCACCAAGAAACTCCCCAAGTCCAGAAAACTGGGGAAGATGAGGATGGATGGAGATGAAGAGAGCCTGGTCATCTCCCCTCCTCCCTCCAGTCCTCACCAGGAGTGTAATACAGTTGTGGTCATGCAAATCAACACCCACTGAGCTGGAAATCTTTTCAACCATGGCCTCTGATGCAATGGAGACCCGTAGAGGCTGGACTGGTGTCTGTGGTTGCTCTGAAAAGCAAAAAGAATAAGTAAATCATCCACCACAGAAGCACTTTCTTAGGATGTTAAAATGTGATAGACTACAAATGTATCGGTGTCTGTGTGAGATGGGTGGTTTATTCCCCTCCTTCTCAGGCACAATCCCATGGGAGCACCACCATTCCCACAGCAGGATTTGCTTTGCAGAGAGAAGACCAGGGGTACTCTCCTGCTTTGTAGGCAAGATACAGGGCATGACCTGTATTGCAAGAGAGTCACCCCTGGGCCAATTCAGCAGTTCAGGATTAACCCTGTTAGCACTGCTTAGCCTGGCACAGAGCAGAGACAGTGTGGCAGAGCTTGACTGCCCCTCTGGAGCTCAGGGCTGTCCCCACCCTGGCTGTCCCAACAGCGGGATGGCAAACATGCAAGAGCTGCTGACAGCTGCGGAATAGTGCCTGAGCATCGGCATGGGATGCTGCAAATCCTCTGCCTCCACATCAGCAGCAGAGCGCTGCATTAGGTCATGTATTTGTTATTTTTACCCAGAGGAATTGGGCTAGGGCATGGTAGGGAAATAGTGAAAGTTTATTTTACATGGAAAACGATGAAAGCCACATGGAAAATCAAAAGCACACTGACATCTATGCTGTGCAAATCCTTGGCATACAGCAGCTCTGCTTTCTATCTGTGTAAGAATATGCATATCTATTTACTGTGCTGAGTTCCAGGCAGCACTGTGGTACATCCAGAGGGCACAATAGGCATCTCAATTAGGATACAAGCATCAGTTCAGCACATTTTGTGTATATAGTCACTGGCAGATTATAGACTTACTAGACATTTCTTCTTACTGGCACAGGGAGCACCAAAGAGCTCAAAAGCTGTTTCGAAATAAATCTCTCTTAACACTTACGTCTGCTTGTGAAAGTTATGGTCTTTTAATCTGTCTCTGACGTACTGAACTTCTGCAATGTGCTCGTTGTTACTGATTTACAGTCCTTCAAAGTGCATTCAGGGCCCACAAAAATGTCCAACAAAGCAGACAAGGGTGAAGGGAAAGAGGCTGCTGCAAGCAAGGGCTGCGGTCCCCTGCCTGGAAGCAGTCACTGTCTCCAGCTTGGGGTACATCACATAATGCTGTGGGCTGTGCTCATGCAGCAGCTATGGGGATGAGATGATGCCCTGCCCTTTTCCTGGGGGGCTGCTGCCAGTCTCCCTTGGGCACCTGGCTGCCCACTCAGGAGTGGGGTGCACCTGTATCCCTGGGAAGCATGAAACCTCAAATCCTGTGTTCAGTTTTGGGCCCATCACTACGAGAAAGACACTGAGATGCTGAAGAGTGTCCAGAGAAGGGCAAGGAAGCTGGAGAAGGGTCTGGAGCACAAGTCCTGTAAGGAGCGACTGTTGGACCTGGGGCTGTCCAGCCCATCACTTTTTTGGCCAAGTCAGGCCAGTGAAAGAAGCTGACACCGCCACTGTGGCCATCACCAGGTTCCAGCTGTGCACTGGAACAGACTGTCCCTGCTGGCAGGAAGCCAAGGTAGCAACACTGACACATTTCCTGTGAGAATACAAACACTTTACTCTTCATCTTTAAGGGTCTTGAAACATCAGGATAACCTCAGAGGGGGCTTGGGAACCCTGAGGAGAGCATAAGAGAGGTGGAAATATTTCCCTGTGTGGTGGAGGAGCTTGGAGTAGGTGCAAGCCAGCAGCACCTTGCTGTGGATGTGACTTGGGCTGACAAAATGCAATTACTAGAACTGGCATTTCTCCAGGATCCAAGGATTAATGACCAGGTTCACATGAAACCTATTACCTCCCCATAAATACTCAACAGCATTTTAAAGAGTTAATTTATTTTCCTCTCCTCTTCTCTTCTTCTGCAATTTGCATTATCAATTGCTAAATATATTATGGCATGCTTTACCCCAATTCACCACTTCAAAGACCTCCCCGTAGCAATTTCGTAAGTAAATCACTACTTGCTCTTATAACTCAAGCACATAGTGTCAACCACAGAAATTTTATTTCAGTCCAAATCACCATGCTTTTGAAAGTTAATATCCCTTATTTTCCTCTAGTAGTTTCATCTGCTCTACAGCAGTAGAAAAAAAATATTTCTGTCTAGCTGGAACCATTAGGTGGAGATCTGTGTAATGGAGGCATCCTAATCTGCCTGTTAATCTCTCCTCTGGAGCTGAGGTCATTTGAAAAATATGAGTGTTTACTCTGTTCACCTCTCTAATCTGAGGCATAATTTCTTTTTCCTCACAGACCCTGGAGCACATAGAGATGATCATTTAAGCACATCTGGCACCTTTCCTCCAGGGAAAAATTATGATGTGAATTCATAACTCAGGGATCCTCAATTCCTCACTGGCCCACAGGTGACCGATGTGGTGGAGTGCACCGCAGCATGAGTGACCACCCTCTGTGTCAGGAAAATCAATACCTTCCTACCTTCTGACCCTTTTACAACATCACTTGGCCTTGTACCAACCAAATGTGCTAGCAGTTGTCAGGGTTCCTGGAAAAAATAGCTTTTGAGGTGGTCCACTGTTCAGAATAGAGTCTGGTCTTTGCCTCTCTAAGTAGCAGTGCCATTATTTTATGCTGTTGGCAGACTCTTGTCCTTTCTCCAGCCAGAAAAAGAGAAAAATGGCTTGTCTGGCCTTTGCTCCTGGACTGGTCCACACTGAAGTGCACCTGGCAAAGTCACAATTATCTCATGAGTGGCCAAGCTGCCGGCACGCCATGGCAAGGGAGCAGCCCCAGTGGGAGACACTGCTTCTCACCAGTCACCGCCTTGAAGGGTGCTCAGCTGCTTGACAGAGAAATTACTATGACAACAAAATTAATATGAATTAAAATCAGCATGAATCGAAACAAATTTGAGATAGGAGGGGAGGGATTCCTCTCTTGGCTCAGCACAGGAGCTCACAAAGCCCCATGTATTTTGGTGTGGAGAAGTTAGCAAGAGGTGCATGTTGTGTATCAGTGTCCTGCACTGATTTATGCTCACAATCATAAGTACAAGTGTTTTTCAAGAAAATGCTTGGCTCTTGAAGAAAAATATTTTCTGTTTTCTGATGGTTTTGTGTAATTCTTAATTTCTAGGCTGCCCAGAAAACTCTGAGAGGGGCTTTATTTACTTTCCATAGAAATATTGTTATGATTTTTTCAACAAGAGGCAGGAAGTTCTTTTGCTCTTTGGTGAGCAGGGTTTCCAACCAAGAGGGGCAGCATTAAGAGCAGAGTGACCATCACTATGCCATGAGGTTGCCAACCCTGAATGTCCCTTCAGGGCTTGCACCATGCTGCACTTCTGCCAATCTGCTTAAGATGAGGAGATGTGAGTTTTACCTTGATCCACAGTTGCAGAAAGGAATCAGGTTCTAAACATACCCAAAAGCGAGATTAAAACACAAACAAAGTTAAATGTTGGTATTCTAAGTGAAAATTCAACTTTATTTTTTCATAAAAGAGGAAGGAAAGAGAAAAAATGGTAAGGTGGGGAAATGCCAAGGATAATTACAAGAAGCACAGGAAAGAGGTTACCACCACCATGGGTGCAGCACCAGCTCATAGAGCATGAAGGGGAAAATCTGTGTCGGGTGTGATCCCAAGGCAGCCAGACCAGCAGGGTGAGGCACGGCAGCCTGGTACGAGCAGCACAGACAGCAAAGACTCTGACACTTTGTACATTTTGCAGTAGCCCCTGTGGCAGGTTGGGCACTTGCTTATGGAGGGTTTTGAGAGTGACAACGTCCCGTCTCCCTCATAGCAACAGAATGTCAGTGGAGAACTTCTTTGCTCCCTCAAAGTTCATTGACTGCTCGTTGGTATCCGAGCTAAGTTCGCCTGAAGTATCGAAGAGTTCATTGCTTGTTTGCCTGAACTATCAACTACAAGGCCTTTTAATGACCTTCACATAGCATGCTTCATTTTCTAAAATGGAGCAGTTCAAAGCTTTAACTTTCAAACCTCAATCTTCAAAGAGGCAATGGAGAAACATTGCTTACTTTTTACTCCTTTACTACAGCACTTCTCCCTTTCCAGCATCAGATACTTCCAAGAGCTGGGAAGCTCCTGACAGGGTCCCAGTAGACTCCGTTGCTAAATTCAAATTGCCTTTCTGTGAGTTGTATCCTTTTTCTATTCATCCATCCACTTGTGTGTTGGTCAGAGGTTTCTCCTCTTGTCTCACGTGTAAAACCTAAGGTAAGATATTGGTGAGATGCCTGGCTCACTCCTTAGTGCTGATGGGAAGAACCACAACTACACGTTTTAGTGTTTGCCATTAACCTTGAATAATCGCTTCCCTCTTACTGGGCCTGTCGCTGCAATGAATTTCAATATACTAAATACTTGTGTTAAATCCTCTCTAACAGTTCCCTTGTTAGGCTGAATAAAAGTCAGATTTCTTCAATACGTCCCACCAAGATCCCTAATCATATCCATTGTTTTTCTCTTGGCTTCCTTAATATTAACAGTATGCAGTTTAAACAGGAACTGCCAGCTTCCTCATCAACTTTAATAACAAGTGTTTAATAATTGCAGGTATAATTATTCACAGCACTGACAAAATTTGCTATTCACCACTAATTTCTTCAAATTACTGAAAGCATAAAGCACAAATAGACTAGTTAGAAAGACGTTCATTTTTAATCATTTTCATTACTGTTGTTTAATGAACAAAATCTGCAACTCAGCGTTCCAACAATATTTCAACACAATACAAAAAGAAAGGCAACAGGATTCCGGGTTGCATCAACAAGGGCATCACCAGCAGGGATAAAGATGTCATTATCCCACTTGTCAGGCCACACCTGGAATACAATGTTCAGTTTTGGTCCCCACTATGCAAAAAAGATGTGGACAGGCTGGAGAGGGTCCAGAGAATGGTCAGAAAGGTGACCAGAGGATTGGGAAGCCAGTCATAACAGAAAAGGCTGGGAGAACTGTGTTTATACAGCCTTGGGAAAAGAAGGCTTAGGGGAGACTTTGTTGCCATGTCTCAGTATTTAAAGGATGGCTTCAAAGAAGATGGAGACTCCCTTTTTACAAAGAGTCACATGGAAAAGAGGAGAGGTAAGAGGTACAAGTTACTCCTGGTGAGATTGGACAAAAGAGGAAACTTTTTCACAGAGAGAACAGTCAGTCATTGGGATAAACTCCCCAGGGATGTGGCGGACTCCCCAGTATTGGACATTTTTAAGATTCAGCTGCACTGGGTGCTAGGCCATCTTGTCTACACCATGCTTTTGCTAAGAAAGGTTGGATCAGGGTTCCTTCCAAGCTGGCACTACACCATAAGAATAATAAAGCTAATGGTGGCCTACATGCATGCGTGCTTTGGACTTTGGCTAGAAACGCTTATTCCAGACCTCTGTCACGGCGTGTGCCCAGACCAACATGGTGCACTACCAGCCAACTTTGTGTTTCCTCACCTTGGTTTTATCCTATTTGTGTTTTGAGTAATCCCACAACCAGAAATCAGAGAGATATGGCACAAACCCCTGCACAAAGGATTGGCATAAACCCAAGTCTCCCTGCACTGTCACTTCCTCCTGTCTCTGAGGTCAGTGCATCTGCGAGGATGTTTCCCACATGCTCCTACCTGGGACAAAACCCTTTTCCAGAAGAAATCTGGCAGCAGGGGGCAGCTTCGCAAGTCACTCCAGGCTTGTCAGTGCTGGATGGTCTCTCCCATGGGATCTTGGCTGCAGCATGAGGTAGGAGCAACATAACTCAGTTTGGGGAGGTGGGCTCCTGCCTGTCCAGGAACCAGCCAAAGCTGCGCTGTCGAACACCAGGCACGTCCTAGCAACAGTCTCAAATTCTTGCTGTGTGTTGGACCGAACCTAAATCAGACACACAGAGTTTTCTATCCTGGTCTGGCATACCATGGCTCTGACTGCACATCACTGTGGAGTGGAATGGGGGATGCAGGACACAAGCCCAGGACTACAAGGTATTTCCCAGCCTATAAACACAACACCTTATCCAAGGGATGTCTCAGATATTAAGGGTGCAGGCCTGTGGATATTTGCAAACTCAGATGTGGAAGCCCAGAGGGATGACTGAGGAGTTTAGAGTTGACAGTCTCACTCCTGTCCAGAATATCCAAGCATTGCAAGTCCAGCTGTAAAATCAGTGTGTAGGATAGATAAACACATAAACATTTGTTTTCAAAATAATGTCAAAAAAGCTTTTTCTAGGCATCCTAACAGATACAAAACTAAATACAAAACTAAAACCGATAAAATCCTATAAAATACCTAGGTAGCATTGTTGAGGCAAAACAAAAGTATACACAGCTTTCCTTTCCATTTCTTTAATAGCAAACCCTTTCTACTTCCCTTGCATTTCCAAGGAGCTGCTGTGCACATGGCACAATTATTTCATTCATCTCTTCAGATCAATAGGTACTGCCCTGCTCTGGCTCTGTGAAACCCCATTGCTGCCAGAGGGAGTGGTAAGTTCACAGCAGATCCAGCAAACTGGGCGTCAGCCTTTTTCCCTTGGCATCCCTGAACACATGGCAAACAACAGCCCTGCTTTCTCAGGGAAGGAGGCTCCAAAATGAAGGCTCTGCCTGACTTCATGCCTGGGAACCTGGTGGCATTAATTAAATCACCAGCCTCTAGCACCACTCGTATTGCTCCTATCCACTCCCCTCCAAAAATGGCTTTGGGGGACAATTTGCAGCTCCTGCATATGGCTGCAGAAGTTTATGGAACTGGCTGATTTTTGCTGATCAAATAAAATTAATAATAAAAATCGATTTTAGTGTCCAAGTACCTCGAGCTGGAAGTTCCCTTTCTTTCTGAGTGATGGTGACAGTGGCTGAGCAGCACTTTGTTCCATGCAATGCTCTCTGCCTTCAGATATGAGCGGTGGGAGAAGGCAAAAATAAAAGGAACACTGATGGCAAGCCTAATAAACTGTCTCTACAGACAGAGAACCCTCGGAATGCCCAAAGCACTTCAAATATTTTTTAGGCAGAAGTGTCAGAAAATCAGTCTTTTGTGAGCATTTCTTCTAATTAGCTCTTTGCAATTCATGAGGCCTCGCGTTGAGCAGACAGCTCCCTTCCCAGCGGAGTCCTGGCTGCTCCTGCAGCCCCGCGCTCCATTTGCTCAGCTAAGGGGTGTTAATGCTTCAATATGCAGCAGGCATTTTCTTAAATGCTGAAAGACTAAAACAAATTATAGCCATCCTATAATTTGGCAGGTTAGAAAAGAAGCTTTTAAAGAGCCTTGTCAAATGAATAACTTAAACCTTCACCCCAGGCTATTTTTAAAATTCATTTGTCTGCATTCCAGCAAGAAGGAAGGCACAAATATATGCACGATCCATGTCTAAAATTTTGATTTCTGAATTAGTTAGAAATACGCTTCAATCTTTGTGGCAACTAAAAAATGATTTGGGGAAATGGTGTTGTAACACTGGTCACAGAAATAGCCACAGTTTCATACCCTTTCTCTACTGAGCAAGGCTTGAAATTAGATTTATGGAGGAATTTATGGCAAAGGAAAGAAGCCACAGCACACCACCTCCTTGCAGCAGAGTTTTAATGACTAACTTTCACGCTCCCTTCCACTGCAATATGTGTGCTTTTAATCACACTAATTATGAAATGCCCACTTGTGATGATGCAGCAAATCAAGATGTGCAAAAAGAGCTACACAGAAGTTTACACAAAAAAATAATGCTGCTCTATCTATCCCAACCCACAGAGCCATGTGAGAGGCTCTATGTGAGATAAACTACTGCTAGAGAAAGCAGAAGCCCTTCTCCTTCCCCAAGAAGCAAGGAAAATCCCTCACTAAGTATAAATATATTTGGTGTACTCCCTCTGAAAAAAGTTCCCATATAAAGACTTAGACTGTGTTTAAAATGGACATCTGCAAGTGCTCATATAGACACAGCTCTAAGACCATTAATCCCTTGACCTCTGTAACCTCTGTATTAAATCAATATCATAACCTGTTACTTTTCTGTGTACGACTTTTAATGCTAATATCTTCTTCATTAAATATGAGAGAGGAAACAGGATTAGAAGTAAGCAGTTCTCCATTCCCATTTTCATTCCTAATGTATCTGCTTTTAACTGCTTACCTAACACCTTAAGGTAACATCTACTATGGAAAATAAAAATACACATAGTCTGAATCTACAATCTGTGGGTAGCAGAGTTACTAAGGGGAAGTAAGGCCTTCGGGTTTACATTGCTAGTGTAATCAAGGGCTTTACTGAATGAAAGATGTGGCAACTATTCAAAATATTTTTAAATGGTCTTTGAGACTTCCATCTCATTCCTAACAAAACCAGGATATATCACATCATCTCTGCATTCATCCTGCACCACTGGCATGGGTGGGACCCCTCCCTGAAGGGACTTGTCAGACTCTTGGACTGCATTTGGACACAGCACCAACAATTCTCCTTGACACAGATGGCAATCCTCTCCACTGGGAAGCCCCAGACCAGCTATTGCTGTTCCTTTTACCTTTCCAGAACCCTCAAAGAGAAATTGTAGGAGGACTTAGGATTTCAGAAAGAATATGAACCAGCTCTAACACATCTCATTGTTTGCAGGCCCTAAGTCAACCACAATGAATTTGGTCTTTAGATGGAACACAACCAACCAAGCTGCATTTTACACCATCAGGCTACATAGACATAAAAAAGACATAAAATATTTGGAGGTTAAACCATCCTCACAAGCCCAAGGGCTCAACTGCATACTCTTGACCTAGAGAATAAAATAGATTTTTACAGAACATATGGAATAGATTTCGACAAAACAGGGGCTGTGTGGGGGAGCTGCCCGGCTCTCTGCCCCTGCTGCGGGGGCTGTTGCTGCCATCACCGTGTCCCTGCCTTGAGCCGGGTGCCGCTGTGTCCCCGGCTGCCGGCCGCGTCGCCGGATCAGAGCTGCAATGCTGCTCAGGGCGGCAAGGGCGCTGCGCCGCCTCCGGCGCTGCCCTGCTCTCTGCCCCTGCTGCTGCCGCCTGCTCGCCAAAGGCAGCACAACAGTCACTGCGCTCATCTTCGTGCCGCGCTGCCCGTGACTCCCAGTCACACACCTGCGTGGAGCAGGAGAAGGATGACGAGGTGGCGGCCGTGTGGGATGGAAATGGCTGCCATGGCACAGCAGCTCCCACCGTGACGGCAAGCCCGGCCCCAGCCCCGGCCCCGGCCCCGGCCCCAGCGCCGGCCCCAAGACAGCTCTATGTTATCCCATCCTTTACCTTCTGCCTCTTCTGCCATCTCAGCGGCCTCTGGTTGGGCTGGCTGCTGGTGGTCTTCTTGTCTGCAGTCATCTCGGACTTCCTCTGACACTGAGGTACTCCAGGGAGATGCTGCCTTCGGAGACAGGTGCTCACCTGGGAGAGTGCACCCCAGGGCTCTGCGCTCCTGCTCAGGCTGGGGTCCCACCGTGTCTCAATGGCCTCTGGGCACAGGGAGGCCCCACATCACAAAGGACTCAAAGGGTGTCCATGGGAGCCGCTGGGGCAGGAGATGTGCTGGGCAAGGTCACTGGCTGCTTCTTCTGCCACCTCTCTGTCCAGGCTGCTGGCACAGCTGGGCCCCTCCTGGGAAACCTTTGCTGGTTTTTGGGATGCTCCCCACAGTCTCCTGGGCAAACCCATGCTCACAGTACATCTGCCGGAGCAGTTTGCCTTGGGGGGTAGCAAGCAGACCTCCAGTGCTGCCTTCCCACCATAACCATTCCCTGAGTCTGTGAAATAGCTGGCCTTAATGGGAACTGTTTTTCCCTTCAGTTTTCAGGAGGAACTTAAAAAATGAGGAAGGAAAATCACAGAATCATGGAATTAACTAGGTTGGAAAAGAACTTTGAGATCATCGAGTCCAACCTATGACCTAATACCACATCGTCAACTAGACTATGCCAGTTAGTGCCACATCCAGTCTTTTCTTAAACTCCTGCAGGGATGGTGACTCCACCACCTCCTGGGGGAACCCATTCCAACGCCCAACCTCACTGTGAAGGGCTTCTTCCCAATGTCCAGCCTAAACCTCCACTGGCATACCTTAGAACTATGTCCTCTTGTACTGTCACTGGTTGCCTGGGAGGGATAAGCCAAGACCTTCAGGAAACAGCATCTCTTTAGTTTCTTTGGAGAAAAAATCAAGTGAGTTTTAGTGTGACTTTGAAACTATGCCGTGCCCAGTCCTCAGTGTTCCTCCTCGCCCTCTCTCCAGCAGCTGCTTCACATCCAGCAGGCAATGGGACCCCCTGGGAGATGGCCCAACACCCTCCCACCCTCTTCCCTGCTCTCTCTCTGGCACTGGCTGCTGGGCTCCCCCCACTCACGAGCCCACCTCTGCATCACCCCCATTCCCCCCACCCCAAGCAGGACTTCACCCTCTCGTCCCCGCATCCCTCCTTCCCCAGGCAGCGCCTTTCTCATTTGCCCCACACAACACACACTGATCCCAGCATCCAAAAGGCTTTGGTCTCCAGGATTTTTTCCCCCCAAATCAATGACTACAGCACGATGAAAAGAACGAGCACTTGTGATTGATCAATCCAATCATTTTATTTCCACCTGTTAAGAGAATCCTCTGCCTACCAGCAGAGTTCAACATAGCTGGGGTGACAGACTTGAATACAATTAAATACAGGAAAAATTGAACTATATACAACAAGACAGACATCTACATAATATAAAGATTTTTTCTTTACCTATGAGTTCTTGTCAATGTGAAACAATACTGGAACTGAAATATATCAGACTTTTTTTCCCTTAAAGAAAAAAGCATGTAAGGAATTTCCTATTTTTTCCCATGTACTGAAACGTAGTATCTGTTTCGAGATGCACAAAATTTGTGGCACTTCACAGGGTACACAAAAACTAAAAACTTTTTATTATAGTTTATGATATCTAAATTTTGATTAGATCTATTTATTGAGACACTAACTCTAAAGTGGTATTTACATGGAGGAAGTTGTGCAAAATCATTTAGGCTATGGCTAGTAGACTGTGAAAGATGCACGGTTAAGTGACTCTCCCTCATCCTCAGTAGTAATCCCTTAAATCCTCTTCTGATCATTCCTTTCACATAGCAGCCACCCCAGGAAAAACACTCATAATTTATTGTTTCTTTGTTAAGCGACTGGGAGAAAGTAATTTCTGCGACCCTTAAGCGTCTCTACAGTTTTAAGATTGGGCTACTTCTCTTCACACAATTAATGCTTTAAGCATCAACTCTCTGCTTTTTGGGACACAAATGCAGCCATCACTGTCGCTGCACAATCCTGAGACAGCCGTAGTCCTTGCTTGTAGCTTATCTTACCCACGGGAGCACACAGGAACTACGTGTGTCTAACTTTGTAGGAGTCACCCTATTGCCACAATACAGAAACTGCGTATTCCTGCTAACAGCACTGAACCAAAGCTAGTCCAAACCAGGGTGGGGAAGGTACTGCATTTCTTGAGCCAGCCTTTATGTAACAAAACTCTCTACTACTACATCCAGAAACATCCTAATTAAAAAAAAAAAAATAAAAAAAAAAAAAATCAACTGTGCTTTGGGTTGCAAGGCAGACCTTGAGACAGCTAATTAGAAGAGCTTCTTTAATTAAAGGCTTCCTACAGGGAAGGAAGCCTTGCTAACCCGAGGACAGGTTAGCAAAGACACATGCGACACCAACATTAACTAAACATCCTACAGTTGTGCTGCACCAGGGCACAGAATGGTTCTTACAATGGTTTCTATAAGCAACCAACTGCCAAGAGGCATCCAAGTTTAATTCTGGAGTTTTTCACAGATGCACCTACCGCAGCTGTGGATCACAAAACACTGATTTTAATCATCTTGTCTACATAAACCTCTTTGTATCAGCTCACCTTGGATTCCAGATCAGCCTGGACATTTTAGCTGTAAGTGTGAAATAGACATTTAGAATTCAGCCCTGAGGAAAAAGTGATTGGGTAAGAGTGCATAAACTGGTGTATTCCTGCCTTCTCAACTATAGGAATTGTCTTTCCTAGGAGATATATCTGACTTCTTTTTTAAAACTGCATTTAATGCAAACTGGACAATCCTCAGGGCAAAGGGAGATTCAATTTTTCTCTAAAAAGCTGTCAACATTGCTACCAAATACCTTTTAAAGCCTCCACTCAATAAAGGCAGTACAGTTATTTCATTTTCAATGCTATTCACCAGGCTACATCCAGTCAGGTGTCAGTGTAACAACCAGTGAGAACAGCAAAGTGAACACACTGAACTTAAAGCATTACACTGGGAACAGTTGATACAGCAAGATCTGTAGGTAGTTTGGTATTCAGCTGACAAGAGGACAGCATACAGATGAATTTGCTTCTTATTCATCACTAGGAAGCCTAGAGAAGACTATACTTGTTAGTTATTATGAGAGAGTGATACAGCACAAGTAAACCCAAGAGACCATCTCATCATGTTAGAAAATAAATTCAGTGTTGGGATTAAAATATACAGGAATTCTTGGCAGTTAAAACAATCAAGGAATTATTTTCACATTGTACATGCTGTAATGTGTCTATGTGCTTGGGATCTCATGGAGTTCATAAAAATATCTGCATGTTCAAACCTTCTGCTCAAAGCACTTGACTGCTGGTTAACAGCAGGTTACTTTATTGCATAACCTTTGTTGTCAATTTAAGACTGATTTATGAAAAAACAACCCATCAGTACAGAACTCACTCTACTTGGGCAAAGATGATATGCAAGAAAGCAAGAGCCATGAGCTTCTTACAGGATGAAAAAAAAAGGTGCAATGAAATCGTAAATTGCTAATCTGTCTTCTGAAAGGAAACTATTCCATACCTGTATGGGATGGTAGGAATAATTTATAGAGTAAGAAAGAACAAAATATTCACACCCCCTCATTTAAGCACTAAAAAAAGTAGAAGGAAATGGATTAACTGCTTCCTTCCTGGTCTAGGCTGCTGGTCTAGTTTAGAGACAGTCATCGATGTAACACGATAACCAGGAACATAACAAGAAGCAACTTGGACCATAAAAAAGCTGTCTAGATACGTACAAGTTGTTCTCCAAAAAAAACAGTTTTATTTGGATTTGTGCACAACCTGCTGCTCTTTAAATCTTCAGAGCACTGAAAACATGACATTTCCCCCAAAATCCAGTTGAGTCTGTCCTGAGAAACAAAAGTACTCATATATAAATGGGATGATATTGTCTGTGAGTGAGTTTCTTCCTGCAGGTTGGGCAAGAGTTGGCATTCCTAAGGGAATCACGGAGGCACTGACTGCAGAAGACATGGCCACATTTTGTTGACACAATCTGTCGTCCACTTTGCACAATCTGGAAGAAAAGAAACCACAACAGGCATTGGGAGTAAAGAATTCAACTTTGCTGGTCTACTGCCATCAGGCAAACAGGACTTAGAACATCTGGAATTGTCCTTTACTCTTAGAATAGTAAAGAACCTGAAGATCTTTCAGTGCCATCCTGGCAAAGGTTCCTCCCTCTTCCCCCACCACCAAGAAGTGACTTGGACTGACAAGTTACTATGAACTTCAAGGCAAGCTCTGCGCTTCAAGCCAGCTCTCTGTAACACCCCACACTGGCCAAGTGAGTCGTGCAGCTCCCCCTCTGCCCCTTTCTCCCTCACATAGAATATAGAGGATGACAGCATGTGGATCCTTACCTCTGAGTAGACATCCATGCAAATAGGACAGCTAACAGTACCAGACGGCCTTGTGGTACACAGAAGAGAACAGAAAGAATTAATGCAGCCATTAATTCCACTGCAAATCAAGGGTTATGCACACACAAAATGTCACGTCACCATCTGAGTGCACTGACTAGCCATGATGCATTTCTTTTCAAGATTCCTGTGTATCTTTAACTCCTCAGTTTGTGGCATGTAATAACAAGACTGGGTCTCCCTGTCCTAAAGGAAAGGTTTTCCCTAGGAGGAAGATGTAGTCAGTCACCCTGGTCTAGCACAAGAACTAACAGCACTCTCTTGCTCTATTCTGCACTCATCTCCAACAGGCCATCAATGACAGTTATGTAACGAAAGCACTGAGCTGTGCCTTGGAAACGAGTCGTTCTACAAAGGGAAGAGGTTGTCAGAAGTTCCAAAATCCCCTGATCTAATTTAGCAACAGCCCAGTAACGTACGCATTCCAAGAACTCCTCCTTATAAAATGTAGGTCAGGAACACGCTAATGTGAGGAAATACTCAAGCCCAAATTTCTAGTTCCAAGGCAGAAAGACCAACTCAGTGTCTGTTACTGAGCTGTGGTTTCAGATGTGCCTCTGCTGCCTTCAGCCTCCAGGACAGCAGTACTGCACATACACGTAGCAACAGACACAGCTCAGCTGCCTAGGGAACATGTCCCAGCCCAAGTGATGAATCATATCAGCTAGCAGAAACAAAAAGAGCTTCCTGACACTTTTCTTTACAAACTAATCTCTAGTTTAAATCTTCAGAACTCTCTACCCTAAACACATGGCTTGCTTATGTCACCGCCCATGCTGAACCACAGTTTGTAATTTATTAATCAAACATGAACAGAAAGTTTGAGATGGCCTTTATGTCATTATCTTAAATTCAAGCAGGGAGCACTATTAACATCTACCTCTAGTTTCACCTACAGAATTTAACTCCACTAATTCTCCCATTTTTACTCCTCAAATTCTTGAGGCAGCAGCTATAATAACACTTCAGTAACAAATTACAATTGATGATAATTTTAGAAGGATGAGGAGTCCCAACACTGCAGATGGCTCTGGCAATCCCCAGCACCAGGAAAGACCCTTTTCTCAATGTTAAATGCTGCAGCACTGAGTCTTTTCAGCCTTATCTACACAGAGCAGGAAGGTGCAATCTTTAACAGAGAAGGCTGAAGGAACAAACTATTACTTTTTTGTATTATCCAGTTAGTGGTATTTGTTCTCTGAAGTACGTAACAACCAAAATTTAAACATACTACAACTGCAGTGGCAAAACACACTATGGATTAGAATAGCATAGAACCTTTTGGTGGCATTTACAAGATGGCACCCAAAAGCTACATACTCAAGTTCTCTCCTACACTGCCTTTCAGTAATCCAAAAGGCTCAAAGCACATCAGCTTCGTTCAACCCTGTATCTCCCCCACTCCCCACAAAAAAAATACTTTAAAAGAAGTTTATACCACAATTCTTATGTCCTTCTACTTGCCTAGTCACACAGACACCTGATTTCATTTCCTTAGTCTAACACACTGCAGCAGGATTTACTCTTTCTCTGCAGAATGGGGTCTTTACTGACTCAAACAGCAAGATCCCCATCTCACATGCAAACATATCAGGGCTCCATGACATCCATGGGATGGAACAAGAATTGGCCATAAGAGCATGACGTCCAGGATCACCTTGCAAATATACCTTGGGAAGGACAGCTACTGCTTTAAGAAGGCAGCAACTGGCACAGTATGTAAAAAAAAGCAGGGAATGCGTAAGTGTTTTTACTGGAATTTGCCAGTCTACTGCCTGCCAGCCTTGTGATACCAAACCTCATGGACACCAACACAAGTATTTTATATCTAATGTAACTACTGGAGCTTCATAGGAAAAGGAAATGCAATACATTCTGAGCTCTGGCCTGTTACTAATCCCCACTTCCTTGCCATACCCCACACTCGTCTTTAAGGCTGTATACAAAGTTGTAGATCTGTTTTGGGCTGGCTTTTCATCCTAAAGTGAAAATGGTATCATTTGACTATCATGCAACATGGGATGTCATATTCATTAAAAGAGGAAACTAAGTTAAGGCTTCAAAGATAAGTCAGGTGATGACAAATACTACTTAGTCCTGTCTGTCTCAAAAGAAGCACAACTCAATGTTTGGTAGGTCATGAGGCATATGTACTTTGAACTTGCAGTTTCCTCTTCCAGTGGTCCCAGTTCTCGAGATGCTTTATCAGTCACATACACATCGTTATCTCTTGTTTCATCTTCATCATCACTACTCAGTACACAGCTGTCTGACTGTCGCTGGCTTCTTAGTCTCAGATTTCTCCTTTGCCGTTGGTTCTCTGTAATTTAATTTTGTTAAGTTAGCTATACTATTACCTCTCTCTCTCTCCCTGGAACTATCCTTGAAATGCAAGATTAGACCACATTCAGCTGGGTTAAAAGCAATCTTAAACAAACTAGTTTCCAAATATTAAAGCTGAACATGTTCACATGTGAATATTCTGCTACAGACTGACACAAAGCATTTGCTCTCTTCACCCTACAAACAGCTAAACCTTAAAGATCCTCAGTGTCACATGTTCCATGTAATTACACTAGCTGTGAATCAATCTCCCCTATAAAAGGGAAGATACCTCCTCTCCCAATCCTTACTGACAGAAACTGCTACAATCCTATGGTGAGGAACTGCAACAATTGCTGTGTGTTCTGGGAGAGAGAGAATGGAACTCAAGTTTATCCGTATCCATGTAAAAATAATCAAGCATTAATCAATTAAAATGATATAAAAAATGATATCAAAAATTAAAGCCACTTCCTGCCTAAGTGTTCAGCTACAACTTTCAATGCAGGCATTTTTCACTTACTCTTGCTTCATTCAGAGCACAGAACAGATTACATTCTAGATAAGCAGCTGACAACATACTCATACATCTCCAATAATGTAATCAGAACCAGGTCTGAAAGATGTAAAAGATTAACTTCTTTAGACCTGCAACTATTTTAACATCTAAAGTAAAAAAACAGTTAATACTTCTCACTACAAAATTTGAGGCATGTTAGACTAGCGAATATTATGAGCACAAATCACTTTCTTTAGTTCCTTCACTGCAAAACAGGTTAAACAAACCTTCTGACATTTTTTTATTCACAACCAATATTCTAGTGCTAATTAAAATTATGGTCAACTTGAGGCTTAAATTCTGTCTTTAGAAAATAAGAAAAAGTATCTAGAGGAGCTTTTGATGTGTTTTATTTCATATACTTTCTACAACCTCTGATAATGACTAACAGAGACTGGATTAATTCTCTAAGGCACTGGCCAGATGCTTTATGCAATGACCTTGGCCTTCTGCAGTTTCAATAAATGCTACTCAAATTCACTGGAAAAGGCAAACAAAAAATAATAATAATTATGTTTAGGAGAATTCTATTATCAATTTTAAAATGTCAACTCACCTTCAACAATCTTGCATCAATACATAAGGGAAGGGAGAGAAAAGAAAATACAGTTAGACTTTGTTGTGCACCCCTGGTGTTACATACAAACACCAGCTAAGCACAGCAATTCCAACAAAACAAGCTAAGAATGGTAGGCTATTACTCTTATTTTGATTAAGAATATTAAAAGTAGTATATTAAATGTTTCTCTGTGAACAACTATGTGGATGAGCTGATGGTTCTGCTCCCACTGCTCCAATGGAGTAGAAATAGAGGCAGCTTATGAACCACCTGAACCCACTCCTTCCTGCTCTCCCATTTCAGTCCCATGCTTTAGGGTTTCAGGCTGCAGGTGAATCTTTCCTCTTTCTCCTCAAACAGGCCAATTCAGACACAATGTCCACAAAGGCTTCATATTATGGCAGCTGCTGAAGAAAAAAAGCCCAATCCCCAATCCACTCTTGGTGGAACTGGAGCAGGGTAAGCACAGGTTCTGTTAAGTTTGAGGCCCTTCCTTTGCAAAGGCTCAGGAACAACCCCAGCAAGAAATACTCCCTATGCTACTCCTGTTACTTGTTTCTGCTTGGCACAGCAGCAGTGGCATCCCAAACCTGAGGGGATAAACAACACTGTCAGCTGGATCAAAGACTATTCTAGCTTTCAAAAGAGCAGGAAAAAAAAAAAGGTTTTTTTAAAAGACTTCTTGGAATATTAAGCTGAACTTATTTTACTTACTCTTCTCTCCCTTGGCTTTTTCTTTAAATCATTGGCCTATAGGGATACTAAAAAAAATTCTTCACCAAAGAGTTGTCAAGCACTGGAAGGGGCTGCCCAGGGCAGCCCAGTGGCATTGGCTTGAAGTCACCATCCCTGGAGATATTTCCAAGACATGTAGATGTGGTGCTTACGGACATGGCTTAGTTGTGGACTTGGCGGTGCTGGGTGAATGGCTGGACTCGATCTTAGAGGTCCTTTCCAACCTCAACAATTCTATGATTCTATCGTTGATATATCTAGAAGAACTTCAACTATCAACTGCATCTCTTTATGTTACACTACTTACAACTGATAGATATAAACTCCAGGTTCTGGAGCAAAAAGTTATTTTATACTACCCTATCACTAACTGCAAGTGCACCTCCAGAGCAGCTCCTTTGTTATCTGTAACACAGGACCTTCATGCCCTGACAAGTCAACTCTGAGCTTAAAACTTACCCTTCAAGTCAGATTCTATCAGGCAACACAAGAGAAAACAAATTTAACTACAATATTTAGGCAAGTGTGCTATTCACTTCTTACCACAACGGAATCATTGTGAGTTAGATCAACGACTACAGGATCAGAAGATTCACATGTGAGATCTACTACTTCTTCACCAGCTGAAAAACAAAGTTAGAATCAAGGTCAGAGATTGAAAAGGAGGAAAATTGCCTGCCACTGTGTAACAGCCATCATTCAACCATCTCCTGTCCATTTTCTCTTCAGGAACAAGTCCAACATTTCACTCAAGCTTTGCCCTCAGCAACCCACAGAGAGCTTTAACAGCCCTGTCTTCAGCAAGCTGCAATGCAAAAGAGCAGCTAAGCTCCTCACATGGTTCTGTTGGATGACAACAGCTTGCAGGCACACAGCAACAGACAATTCATCTGACACAGGAGAATATTTTATCACACAGAAAAATAACATGAATCATATAGGATATAATAACAGGATATAAGAGTACTGTGCTGTGCATGTTCCCTTGAGGGATGGGGCACAATTAATGATAAAAAGTTTTCCTTATCTTCTTCAAACTTGCGAGTTCCCAAATTTAGTTTGCCACTCTGTGTAGTGGCAGCTGCTCTAATTCCTGTCTCATCTGAATAGACATTCAGATGTTCGAGCAGCTCTTGAGGACCTTTCCTGTGCAACTCATCTATCACTAGTGGCAAATGCATTGTAGCTCAGTAACAAACCAAATCAGTTTTCAGTAGGCTTGTTGTTTAGCAATACCATACTAGGCAATTCCTAAAATCAGGTTTCCCTTCTTCCCCAGTAAACTGCCTAGAAACTGGCAAAAACACATGTTCAGTTGGACCCAAACCCTCCAGAAGCAGTTTCTGTTCTTACCAGTTCAAAAGAAAGCTTACCACTTTCTTCAAGTTCTATTGGCTCTGCTTCTGAAGCCATTTCAGCAGTAGAAGCCATGAGCCTGTTTCTTTTTCGAGATTGCCTAGAACGAACTGCTCCTCCACGGCGCTTCCGTTGAGCCTAAGGGAAAACAAAGACTTAGCATTTTCTGTGCAATATTAACATAGCCCTCAATTTTGCAACACCAGTGAAAGCACACAAGGATACAGAAAACACTCCAGGAATGGCTGTAATATTCATCAAAAGGTGGCATGTGTTATTCCTACCTGAACCAATCGCAGCAAGGAAAAGACACCACTCCAAATTCAGATCTCTTACCAGCTGCCTCACCAAGAAAAAGCCTATCATCATGGTTTGCAAATAAGAAACCAGTTCACAATTTATCAGGTTTTGCTAAAATTGTGAGCATTTCTGAACTACAGCTAGCATCTAGAGTGATTAAAAATCTTTACTGAACTAACATGAAGATTCAATATAGTTACGTTCCCATGCATTAGCTACAAACTCATAAAAAAGTTTGCAGAAGTACAATGGAAAACATGTTTCAAGATTCAGGTTTGCATTGAGTAGTAAAATACTTACTGTGCTCATAGTGTTTCTTAACCTAAAACCACTGAAAAAGAGGTACAAACACCAAAAAAGTAATGGCAAGGAAGCTACAGCTATAATTTCCTTAGATTCCTTTAGGTAGCTCACAGACAAAAACTCCAGGTTTCTGAAGGTCAGAGGACGATGTTCTTCCAAACCTATCAAAGAGAAGAGAGAAGGTTACCTGTCTGCAATGCTTGTACTCTCCAATACCCCCCGCTCCAAGATTCCTGTTCCTGAGTCACCAGTTTCTGCCCAAAGCCAGAGGAGAGGAAGTCCCCAAGTTCAGTATGTGAGCCTCAGACACCTGCAGCTGGGCCTGAAGCCTCAGTCATTCTCACCCATGAACTAAACACCTGAATAAGTGAGTTTGACAGCAAACTAGAAGAATATTAAGAAATCCCAATAACACTGAACTGAAAAGCAACTGATTGGTGCTTGAGGCAGTATCTGTGGGCAGGAGTCAGTGAGAATTGTGTCATAAGCAGCCATCTTCAGAGAACCTAAAACTCCAGATTAACAGCTCTCTTCTGCAACCCATCTCCAGATTCCAACAGCTGGGAGCCAAACAGTTTGAGAGGGATCTAAAGCAAGTGAAGCAGACAAATTTCAGTTTCAAAATACTTGCTGATGTGCAGGAGAAGACAAGTGCACTGTAGCTGCTCTGTTACCTGCACATGTGCACGCACAGCTACCTGCCAAGGAGGAGAGGTGAAAAGCATAAAGGCAGCTCTGAGTAACTGACAGGGTACTGAAGGTCCCATCTTAGAGCCTGGCTGTGGTACGAGGGGATGCAGGGGAGGGACCAGGAAAATAACAACTATGTTAAACAAGAACTGCTGAACTGTCTTCCAGAGCTGACTGGTTTTTGCCACAAAGGCCAGCACACATGCTGCAGCCTACTCCCAGATGAGGAAACGTGCGAACATGCAGTGGCATGGAACAGCACTGGTAGTCAATCCTAGCCTTCAATTAAAGGAAACTTGACTGAACTTTTTCCGCTTTGACTTACTCCATTTCTTAAATCACTTTCTTAAGACACCCAGTAACACTGAACTGTGGCATTATTAGAACAAAACATGCTTGAGAAAAATGCTTACACTGAATTTGGTACTTATTACTAAGCCCAAAGATATATTCATGTATAGTTTTAAGCAGCACAATATACCACTCATCAATTTTCTCACAGTTTTTCATTTTAAAACTGGTACAAAAGCCAAAATGAAAGTCAATATGCCTTTATTTTTTTTTTCCCCAGTTGAACTACATATGCCAGACTGAATGCTCAGTGAGTCCACAGGCATAATAGATCTCGTGTTTGGAACTGTTATGGATAACACCCTCTCCCACTTTTTTTTAGGAATCTAAACTGACATGTTCAGTTTTTCTAGTAGGTAAGAAATAGTCTCACGTTGTCACCTGGGATGTTGAAGACTCAGGCTCAGAGCTTGCTAACAGAGAAAGCTGACTGTCTGCAGTCTCTTGCTTCCTCAATGCAGGACTCACCTACGCAACCATTTCCATAACATTCTGTGTCCAGGTTAATGAGAATTCTCTTTGAACACTTCATCCCCCTGTTCTTAAGGTCTAGATTTCATTTCACTTGTTAAGAAAGAAAGCTTCTCTGTGAGCCTTACCAACATTCTTGGGAAGATCCTGTTTTACTCACTTTACTGAGTTTCTGGGATAAGGCATGAGAACTTTTAAAACAAGGTCGTGCCTAATGGTGCAGTCATACGAAAACCCAACCAAACAAAACCAAAAAGAACGGAGAGACAGTTCTGTGAGCACATTTTCTAGGTGCTATACAAGTTCCTAGTTCCATATGACTATTATTCATGGGCTTGGAGGTTTTAGGAGACCAGGGGAAGAGGGAGGGAAAAGAGGAGACCCAGCACAAGGAATGAAGGATGGGGGCAAGGGAGAGAACCATCCCTAAACCTTACACATCTGCTCTTTCAAAATAATTGCTTCAGGACAAGTTACCATCTTCACTGACCAGCTACAAATGAAATGAAAAATTACTTAGGTAAAGCAGTTTTCTGCACACAGCAAGAGGATGAACAAGAGTGAGCAACACATGAGGTATATTAAAAAGTTAGGCCATTAGATTCTTTATAAGTTTTATTTCATCAAGAAAGCCAAGAGACATTTTCCTTGATTCTCCTCAGATACTGAATTGGAAAAAATACCTGGACATTAAAAAGCTGGGAAATGTTTGTTGGTGCACACTCCTGAGAAATACACAGAAAAGAACTTTATATAGGCTCATTTTAAATTACAAGTTGTTAGAACTGTTTTTAAATAGAACCTTTCAGAACAACCTGATCCATTGACATATCTGCACTGCTGAAAGACAGCAAAAAATAAGCCTATTGTATTCATCAGGCAGCACGGGTTTGAATGCAAAACACCCAGAAGGTTTCACAAGACCTGGTGCTTTTCGGACTTAACACTGAATACAACCCAGTGCAATGGTTTGTTGACCAAGTGTCTTTAGAAAGGGTTAAAAACATGGGGGGAACACCTGTGGTGACTCCAAACAAAAAATGTTGCACAGATTTTCTTTGGCTATGAGTGGTTTAAATGCCAAAAACAACTGAAACAGAAGACAAAATGAAGCCAACCAACCAAGCAACTTAAATTTTAAAGTTATGGTGAAAACTGAAGTAACACACAATAGAAGACATCACAAGATCATCCTACCCACTTTAAATACTCACCAACTTCTTTACCCAGATACCAAGAAACAGATTATTTACAGGATTACTATGAAGCGTCTCAGAGGATCTAGTGTCAGCCCTCAACTGCAGTAGAGGACAGACGCACCTTTTGATGTAAGTGACAGAACACACCGTTGCTATTTAGATGGTTTAATTTTCAGAATCTTAGAACATTGACAATTGGCTTTCTTTATAATTAACGCAGAGAGTACATACCAGGCACAAATGTTCCAGCTGCCTATGGCTCAAATCTAAACCTCTTCAGAAGCTGCTTCTGAAGAATTAAGTTGAGAATAGATACCCACAGAGAAGCTCATCACTGTAAAACTACCTCAAATCATCACAGGCAGGTTCATCAGTATCAACATGACTCATCTCAGGAGAGTCATGTTTACTAAGAAAATCGGACTGCTGGAATTTATTAAGACTATGGAAGGAGTCTTATGATCCAGCAATATCTTTGTTGTGTAAGAACAAATCTTTTCTGTGGGGCTATAGATTTCCACATGTTATTGGCTTACTTGGGAAACCTCATTGAGCATCAACTGCCCAAACGTTCTGAAAACAAAGCACAGCTTACTTTCTTAAATACACCACAGATCAAGTTTAGTAATGTACAGAAACAGAGGTATAGACATTGCACATTGAGATACACTCATCAGGAAGAGCTTCTTAAAAATCTTCAGAACTGCAGGACCATTTAATTTAATAACAAAATTTGTTACGCAGGACTGGACAGCCCAAGTTAAATGATTAGCCCTATAATGCTCTTCTTCCAGCAGTCACTATGAAACCACCCAGCACCAAGACTCCCAGGAGTGGATAATACAAGGAATTACTGCAACAACCTCACCCCCACCACAGACATCCAGTGACCTCACTTACAGCTTTAGCTGCAGTTATCTGTGAGACTTATAGCAAGATGCATTCAGACATCAATTCAAAATTCTAAAATTACAACTTCTTAAAAAGTAAGATTTTTCTTTGCGTAAAAACTTAGCAGATCAACTTAGCAAGCCAATAAATACTTCTAACTTTTACAGACTTTTTATTGCTTCACTGCAGGATGGTACAGTACCAGAAAAGGCCACTCCCCTTCCTGTCATACGCAGAGTTCTGCACATGCAGTTATTGTTCCTAAGCAGTGTTGATCTCATAGCAAATAGCATTTCAAAGACTACAAGTACCACCTTTTCTCTGTACTTGAGAAAAAAGGTCAAGCTATTTAAATTAAGAATGTTTACACTAGGAGTGGTAACTACTGCTAATAATCATTTAAGTCTCTTGTTTTTTCCTCTGACAAATGTTGACAAAAAAGTCAACATTTCCACCGAGTTCAAGCTGAGCTAATTAAACATGTTTGAATTACCACTCAAAACCAGTTGATTCTCTAGAATACTAAAAACTTTTTTTGCACCACTCTCAAAACAAAGCTTTGGTCTCCCACATGAATGGAGGCAAATTGTCTGAAGCAAGAGATAGATGTTTTCCCTGTGTCTCACTAACACAAACAAGACTTAAGTTCATATTCATCCTAAACATGATAAATACACTGAAGTACCTACTTAAAGAAACCAGTAATATCAATCCAAACATTGAGAATGTGCAAGGCACAGCTGACAACACCATTATATGCTGAATTTGTCAAAATGTGATATCCCATGCCTTTAAGACTTTGCTTCTCATTTCTACTCCAGATGTCTCTTTGTACCCCAACAACAGGAAACACTGTACCAAAGACATATCTGCATAACAAGATTTTTGTCCTCAGAAGATGCACATACCAGTCACAGAGTGCTAGTCTCAATTTTTTTTTACCACAGAACACACTAATCTTTTACTCTTTTAAGCCTTCCTATCCTGTATTTCCCCGTACCTTCAAAGATGCTCTCATTTTCTCAAATGCACTACACCAACTTCAGTGAAAAAAGAAACTGAGTCTGTGCTACCCAAATTAGGTAAAACGTTCCCATAGTAAAAGAGCTTGGTGAGAGGCACCATAAAAACAGTAAAGATGAGAGATAATCAGCTTACCAGAGATGCACCAGTATGCCTGCTCTAAGCAGACAGCTACATCTACAGACAAATATGACATGTTCATGAACAACCTAAAAACCCAAAACAGTTCCAAAAACAACCAAAATGTCCCCCAAACCCACCCAAAGAACAAAACAACACACTAAACCTTTTCATCGGCCATATGTCCTATTTCAGATACAGCAAAGAAAAATGGACACTGGCCAGAAGAAAAGCTCCTCATTGCTCTTGCACAACTTTCTTTGAGAGACGCCACAACTCACTTTCAATAGTCCCAAAAACCAAATACAGAAGAACGCAAAAAA
>VZTI01001047.1:253296-290311 GCA_013397865.1 Struthidea cinerea | reverse complement strand
AAGAAGAGCTGTTCAGCCATGCAATATCCTAGACCATGTGTCAGCTGTTAATTGCTGGCTTCTGGAAAATTGAGGTGTTAGAGACACCACTTAGCTCTGTTGCTCTGGAATACAGTGCAAAAGAATGCTGAACAACCACAAAGGAAGACAAACTCCCTGCTGCCAAGAGTTTGTCATTTAAAGATATTACAATACCCTACTAGACATGGTATCAAAGTTCCCTTTTCTATGTAGTTCTATGATTCCTTCTTTTCACTCTCCTGTGTTCCTTAACTCTTGCTATGGAGCATGAGCCCTACCTGCATGGCCTTTGTGGACTACTATAGCATTACTTGGAGTAAAAAATACAGCACATTTTATCAGCTTGCAGGTTGTGGAAGTGATCTTCACAGCTAGATGGCAACAAAAGAATTCCATTAGACCTCCTTCAATAAAAAGTGAGAAATGCAATGTTGTGAGAACATTAGAAGCAGCTGCCTGACTCTAATGTCAGTGACAGTCTCCTTCAATTTAAATATTTGCAATAGTCATAATTAAACACTTAGTAACTGGCACTGAGTTAAAATAGAAATACATTACGTAGTCTTACTGCTGGGCAGATTTTAATTCCGATTTATATCCTCCTTGGTTTTGTGCCTGGATAAGTTTTGTGATTTAAAGGCTGTTTTACACAGTATAGAAATTGTCATAGAGGGTAAATTATCTTCTAGGTGAGTAACAGAATTCTGACTTTTTCTGGAAGCAGCTCCCTAAAGAGATCAATGTTATGTTCTCCTTCCACTGTTTAAAGACTGAAGACATTTACATCTGCAAATAGAGGGATGGTCTGCCTGGATCACTGAATCTAGACTCTGGCTCCTGGAGGCTTTCACATCATCTAAACCTTCTAAGCAGTTTTTCCCTCATCCTCTAAAACAGCATTGAAACTGGCAATCTTCTTACATGATTAGTCCTGTAAGAAGACGTGCTAGGAACTTGGGTTGGCCCTGCCTTCTGAAAAGATGCATGTGTAAACAAATGTTCCTTGGGGTTTGCCCTCATTTTTTTCTTTTGGAAAAATGAGCATAGCAAACCATGGCATAGTATACAAAACCAGAAATACAGGTCTCGACATTCTTACCCAGATATTTGCCATTATGCTGTTGGAACTCTGATGATAAAGTTTCAGTTTCTTGAAGCTTTTGATTCTAGCAGAAAAAAAAATTATATAATTAATCATTATATCATTATAAAATACCATAAATTAAATTATATTACACCCCCCCCATTTTTGTTCTATTGTGCCTGTAAGACCCACATTTTTCTAATCATACTGTAAACGTGAAATAAAGAATAAAACTCAACCCTTTAGTAAATAGGTACACTGGGATATTTCCAGCAGGCCTGAATTTTTTCCAGATGTATTTTATTTTAGATCAGAGCGCAGTACACAGGCTTTGGCTCCACTTCGTGCTGCTGCAATGAGCTCCCTTTTCTGAGCTGCTTCTCTGTCCATGAAGCCATGCTGAAGGATTCTGAACTGTCTTTCCCGACTCTCTTCCAGTTCTTTCCAATGGTTCCATTGCAAAGAATCCTGCAGGAAAGACACAGAGATGATCAGACTGCAAGTGATACAGTGGTTCTCTTTAGAGAATACACTGACTTCTATTTGATAATCCTGCTGGCTGACAACATGGTTTGTTTGCTAACAATTGGGAAACTTGTTAACTTCAAACTTAGCATGATGAGTAGAAAGGTAAGCAGAGGAGGGGGTTGCCCAGTTTGGGATGACTTAAACACTGCTGCAACTCTCCACAAAACCATGGGAATGATAAACTGTAACATGCCTTGGGTGAGAGAGGGGGTGAGCATCCCAGTTTGGTGTGATGGGATGTGTGGAAGCTGGGAAAGACAAGAGTTGGAGAGGGGGTAAGATGCTGTCTTGGTGGGATAAATGTGTGGTGGTAAGAGTGGGAAGGCAGGTGTTGAATGGATGAGCCCTGCTCTGTGGTAGCAGAATGTGTGACAAAAAGGTGAGGTCAAGGCCATGGCTGGAGAAATTGTGCCTATGCAGGAGGCAGGGTGTTGCTATTGCCAGCCGTGTATGGCACCATCTGCCTCTGCCCCCTTGCCAGTGCTGGCAACTGAGCAAAGGTCTGTGAACAGCAGGTCTATTGCAGAGCTTTTCTCCTTATGTAATAACCAGACCTTGTTTGACACGATTCTGGTTTTCTGGGGGATAATCTTTAAGAGTCCTTCTTGCTTTTTACGCTCCATTGTTTTTTCTGCAATCTTCTTCTGCAGGTTTAAAACACGTTCATCTTTCATGGGCCTTTTACCAGACTGGGACTTTTTCTTTTCTTCTTGCCTGAAAAGTTAAAAAGAAACAATGAGAAGGTAAAGTAATATCATCCTACAGAATAAGTCCATGTGAGCACATATTACCTTGGTAATAATGAATTTGCTCTTGCTTCTGAGAACCAATTAGACTCATTATATAAATCATATATATAAATCATATAACTTGCATGTGATACAACTTGCCTCTTGTTGTTTACAGAACAGCATTACTAAACTGTATAGAATAATTTTTTTCCCACAGGATGCCATGATGACAATACCTGGAGTATTTCAAGCCTGACATGACATTCTTTAGAAAAAAAAAAGTGCAAAACTGGGGATGATACCACAGCTCTTTGCTTGTGCAAACTATGGAGTTTTTCTTATGTGATCATTAGTATTCATCTTGATTGCTGTATTCCTTGGCAAATAAAAGATATTCTTTTCTGTGTAATCCCAATGCCCAGATACAGAATCAACGGGATGGTGATGTATTAATTAAGGTTAGTTGCTCTGTGTGAGCATAAATTAATAGCAACATGTGCAGCATAAAATTAAGGCATAACAGAGAGGTTATTGGATAGCCTTCCTTTTTCCTCCTCTTCTGTTGTCACCACTTTTCTGTCCTCTGGAATTTACATTTTAGCTGGTTTTGCACACTTTCACCCAATTGGCACAATTTACTCACAACTTCTCCATGTAGGTTATACCACGTTACATAGCGACTCACTTAATATCCAACTTTCTCTTCTATTCAACATTGACCTCGAATTTAGCTTAGTAAGATCAAATTGTAGAGTTAACATTATGTCATGAGAAGCTGTGATTCTCTGGCCAAATTCAGACCTAAAGGAAGTGTCAGATCCTCCAAGGAATGCACACAATTGTATAGCCATGTTAGATCTGCTAGGTGCAGCTGGCAAAGATAGTTTTTATAAAAGGTCTTTTTATGTTGCAGTGGTGCAACATTACAATTGCTTTTATTGGAAACCAGATAAAGACTCCAAATGGCCCAGAGAAGAGCGCACTGGGGCACTGTACAGCTGATTCTGTAGCTGTCACTCTGCCAGTGGCAGGACAAGTTTCACAGACAAGTTTCCTTTTGAAAAGAAATGTTTTACAACTGAACTCTTCTTATATCTTGGGTGTTTTCAGTATAAGACACAATCTTCTCAAGAATCTGGTAGATGGGGAAGAAGGAAGAAGTTCCTTCTGATTCTAAACCCACCAATTTGCCTTTAAAAAGTGTCTGTATAAGAATCCAAGGATCCAAACACTTTTTTCATCTTGGGAAATATGGCTTTTGCCCACCTTATTAGCTTTATCTTTGCTTATAGGAAACTTGGTGACAGCAGGTTTTCTTCAGTGCAGCCATTTCAGACTAGAGATCCCCAAATCCTCAGGAACTGGATGAAGGGGAAATACGACCTGTGTTACATTCTGAAATGTGACTGTGAACTCTGAATAAGGGATGCAGTTAAGCTTGGCTTCTCATTTCCAATTGCTTTCCTGAGACACTTCCTGAACCTCTTCGCTCCTTGTGTCTTGCTATCTGGTTAGGATAACATTTCCTTATCCTCTTTGAGACTGTGATATACTCTGCTACACCGAGATTAATTTTTAACACTATACTGTAAATCTAAAAATTGTGTACTATCACTTAATCTAATTGAGGACATGGGTTATTTCTATTTGCACTGTATCAAGGCATTGCATTCCAAAGGATATAGGAGAATATAACAGTAAGGTTTTAAGTAAATACTTGATGATTAAATCTTGTCAGTTGGAACAAACAACAAAACCTTTCCTTACATGCAAATCCAGATTCTTGTAAGTACAATTAAAGAAAATATATCAAGAGGTTTAACATCATGAAGCAGCAGCAGCTGCTTCTGTATTAACATTGTAAATAGTTGCTTATTCTCAGAGTAATATTCATTCCTCTTCTGCATGTAGTCTTGTGTCAGTCATCTACACTATTCCAAAAAGCTGCCAGTCCCATAGATTTTCAGATGCTACACCATATCATAACAGAAACTCCAAGAGGGGAAGGAATGAAAAAAGAAATTTTAAAATTCTGGTTTTCTGTGGTCAGTTGAGAACTTTGAGGACTCAGGATAGAAAAACCTCTTACGATCTCTGTCACCTCATATCATGTGTTTCCTAAGGAAGTAAGGTAACAGCCCGTCAGAATGGGCTAGTACATAGAAAAATCCTCTCCAGATCAATAGAAAACTATGTGATAATTGATGAAAATTCTTCTCAGCTATATTTATAAAATGGGGAATTTGAAGATTTGCACAGAGGTTTCCTCCTATAATCCATATTTGGCTCTTCATTTACATTTTCAAACTCCACTTTTGCATCAAAAGTATAAAGAGGTAGATGTATGACAGCTCTTAACTGACTCAGTACTTGTAGGAGGGGGAGCAAAAATGACCACTTGACCATTCTAGGCACCAAAATATCAAGCAGGTAGGACCGTATTTATAAGCTCACCTTACAAAAAGGAGTCATGTGCAATAAACACAAATATTTTTTTAATAGCAGAATTGCTTATAGTGCAATAATTTTTTTTTTCAATTTCCTCATAGTCTCAGTGAGTAGGACTGTCTGTACTTCACAGTACCTTGCCTCTTTCTGTCCATATAATTCTGAGTTACTGCAGTTAGCAAAGCGAATGTATCTAACTGTTAACAATTCACTGTTATGGCAGTCACTATTTTGACATTTAAGAACACTACACTATTAGACTGATTACTATTTTGTACTAATGTGAGTGATTTAAGCACTCAAAATCTGACTCCCAAAACAATTAACTTATTAAGCACCTAATTTTAGGTGGGGAAGTGATTGTTATTCATAACAGTATTTTCCTTATTTGAAGTAAAAATTTTGAAGCTGTATAATCAAAGTTCAGTCACTGAATCACAGAACGGCTGAGGCTGGAAGGAACCTCTGGGGTTATCTTGAACACTCCCATCTGCTTAAGCAGAGCCACCTTGAGCTGGTTGCCCAGGTCTGTGTTGAGATGGCTTTTGAACACCTCCAAGGATGGAGACTCCACAACCTCTCTGGACAACCTGTGCCAATGCTTGATCATCTCTACAGTAAAAAGTGTTTCCTGATACTCCTCTTGTCATCTTAATGGTCACCACTGAGAAAAGCTTGGCTTTGTTTTTTTTACAGCATCTCTTCTCATCTTCATGTTTCTGATCCATCATTGCTGATAAATTTCCCCCTTCTGTTTCAATGATAATGAAGAATTCAGTATCTCCTCCTCTTCCTTCTTCTCTTTCTCCTCCTTTTCCTCCTTCAGCTGCCTTCACACTATGCCCGCCCTTTCCCAGTTCAGGCCAAGAGAGAGGGGTTACGCTCCTTTTGGTGTGTATGGTCAGTGCCCCTTGTCAGGGAGGGGTTTGAGCACTGGCAGTGGCAGGGAGAGAAAGGAGTGCTTTGCCATCTTGGCAAACATACCATTATTTGTAATCCAGTGCTGAGAGCCCAGTGTGCTACACCATTACTACAGTGTGAGATGGGGAAGTAGGGAACTTTTGAGCTCTTGGGAGTCTGTACACCCTCCTCACATACAAGGAAGTCAAGGAGGATTGGTGCCACTCTCCTCTGACAGCTTTAAACCACGTGAATGGTCAGAGCTTGCAGTCCCAGACTTTGAGACCAACACAGAGTAACCCCCCCCAAAGCACAGATAATGTGGATGCAGGGAGCCTCAAACCAACTGGTTTCATCTATTGTGTGGTTCTTAGGACATGAGATTGCTTGCAGTAATAGATGTCCCTCAGTGGAATGAAAGGGAATTGTACCTCAAGTACGCAGGCATGTAACTTGAGTACGTTAGCATGTATTCAAACACACACAACTCTGCTGGTGCTCCAGTTTGAAAGCTGAGAACAGAATTGCTTGTCCACTTCAATGACAGCGCTGATTTTCAAACTGTGTGAAATTCTAGCAATTAAAGGGACGTCCTGCATATATACCATCCTGGAAGCTCTCACAAAGCCACTGCTGTGATGGATGTCATGGCTTGCAGTCTATTAAAGGCCAATGTCTCTGTAATTTTTCATGTTCCATTTCCTATTTTGTTTAATATAGCTCATTATATGCTTGGACAACGTGCTTCTTTTGTGTAGATGTATGTCTGTAAATGATATTGAAAGGAACCTGCTTAGTAGGGACCCAATTAAACTCCAGCTGTCACTAAAGGAGGTTTGTTCAGCAGTTTAGCTGCCATATTTTAGCTGATTAGCAGTAGCCTTCAATATATGCAATTTAAGATCTAACACATAATTTTATATTATGCATAAGGCTGATTTATGAGGACCATTGGTAAGATTTGCTATTCCATCCCTATAATGATCAATCACTTCTGTAAACATAAAAATTTTACATTTCCTGTGCAACATATCAAGAATAGAACCCAAACAATTAATCACTCACACTGATTTGAGAGGTATTTCAGGATTCAAGGTCTGCAAATAAGGTTTAGTACCTTAGTTTCTATAGAGAGAAATAAAAACTGCATGGAAGTATCCGGCATTTGTAAATGCCATGGCCAGCATGCCATATTTCTGTATTAACAGAAATAACACCAGAGATTTGTATTCTGGATGAAAATGCATGAAATACACTCCCAAAGAACAACATTTTTGGTATACTACGATGATGCCTTTTTATAGGAGTTACTTCCAAGTTACACACATAAATTGCCTAGGAACTATGAAAGGAAAATGTCTTCTAACATCTATAATGAAACATTATATTTCTTCATTTAGAAAGCAAACAGGCCTTCATTAAAATTACTGTATAACTTATCAAGAATCTGACCAGACTGACTGATTGATTCAGAAGCTTGAAATGTAGTGTATAATTTTATTTGGATTCTACTATCTTTGGCATGCTGGTCTGTTCTAAAAAAACATTTCAAATGACAGAACAAAAAGTGAATCAAAGCTTCTCATTCAAGCACAGCTTATTTTGGGATCAGAAGAGTTTTAGTTCTGAATTAAGCCAAAGAGTGTAGTTTAAAGGAACCCAGCACTATACAAAATTCACAGACTGCACATCTAGCAGAACAGATGATTCTTTAAGTAGGTACTAGTGAAACAGGTTTTATGTAGCTCACAAGTTCTTAATGCTTAGTTTGCATCTCTAGTGGAAAGCAGTGGCTTAAGTTGCTCCCACAGGCTTTCACAATACTGAGTGTTTAGCAACGAGAGTGTATTTCCAGCTCCAACTCCATTTCAGGTTCTTAAGTCTTAGAATCTTTTCTTGATACATGCCATAGAAAAGAAGGTCACTGATCTGTGCAGTCAATCCACTGCAGCTGCAGTTATTGATTCATTAAATACATTAAACTGTCTTCTTAAATACTATCATAGTAAAACCCCAGTCTTTGGAGATTAACTATCAGCTACAAACCAAATTAGAGCTGAGACGAGTGAAAACTAGTTCAAGGAATACATCAATACTGCCTTCTGTAACTGAGATGTGGAACTGGATGATAAATGAATAACATGAATTGAACTCTGAGAGGCCACCTTTAGCAATAAACATGAATCTAAGACACGTCTAAAAACATGTGTTTGTAGCCTGATAGAATATGTCTTCTGAATGTCAGCCTGAACATCAGTTTGCAAAATAAATATGGCAAGACAAGGACTTATCTCTCAAAGCCACAAAAGGGAAAAGATGAAAGACAATTTGAAAGAAAACAGTGGCAAATATTTAAGATGCAGTAAAAATGATATAAGATCAAGAGGTGTGCCATGTTGTACACTTTTACACAGGCTTTCTTCCTGCTCAGCTTTATTTGTAAAGAGCTTTAACTTAGATTTTAAAACCTTTGTGAAAGGGACCCTGTCTTCTGCATATGTGAAGCATCTTTGATGGTTACAGATACTTTATGACAATGATTAATAAATACTGTAATTAATAATAAATATTAATAATGAATGCAGAATTTGATCAGAGAATCTGTAAGCAAAGAATTTCCCTTTTGATCGAATGCTACAATGTATTTAATTTCTAACTTATTATTGCCGTCAAAAAATCTTCCTAAAATATTTTTAACTTCTGGACTAAGACCTTCCTTTTCACATCACAGATGAAATTCAAGGAAGAAAACTACAGCCCTAATATTGGTTTAGATGAGAATGAGAAAAAACTTTAAGTGGCAAGCTAGAATGATTCTAATAACATCAAATTAGTTTTGATTAGCTGAAAAGGAACAGAAGAAAGGCAAAACTTCTTTCTAAATATATATTATTGGCTCTGAATCCTGGGGCAATACTGTCAACACTAGCCTATGGAGTGTCTTCAACCATAAATGATGAAAAAGATTTGTTAAATCTGATGAAAATTATTTTCAAGAATTAAAAGGAAATCCTGGCCCCAGTGTAATCCTTGACAAAAGTCATACTGATTTATAAAAGGGCTGTATTTTGCTCTGTACTTGTTCTCCTCCTCAAGGGCTGGCAAAATATTAACGAAGTTGTAGTGTCTTAAATGTCACATGCTGTTTTATACTGACTTTAAAGCAGCTGCTCGTCCAAGTTCTGCTCTGAATTGGGAAATCTGGTCCAGTTTCTCGAGAAGAAGTTGTTCCTTAGCTTGTTTTTCATGAATTATCTGGTCTCTCTTCTCTTCCTCTGCTGCCTTCTGTGCTTCCTTGAGTAGGGAGAGGCGTTCACGTAGTTCCACTATTGACATTTCACCAAATAAACCATGGCCACCAGTCTAGAGAATGTGAAATATAGGTTTAAATAACACTGTAAATACCAAGGCGAGAGTAAATGAGTAAAACCAGAATATTTTGATTGTGTTCCAATTCATGCTGAATGTATTCTGACTTCCAGAAATATAGGGACGGTCCTAAACCAACTGGTATTTAAAAACTGTTTTTAAAATCTAGAGCATATCTTTCATAAAACATTTAAAGAAAAAACATTGAAAAATATATAGAAGATTAATCATAAATACAATATATTTGCTCTCAAAATATTCTACTTGACTTTTAGTTTTAATTAGACTTTTGAATTTTAAAAATGTGTAAAACTACTTTTTTTAAATGTGTGAAACCAGAACAGACTTTACACTAAAAAATATGCATTTTTTGTATTTATCTATGTCCAAAGTATGCATTTGATCTATAATGGTATCTACTATTTTTATCTGAAATGACTAGGACTAAACAATGCTTTGTGCCCAGAAAATTCAGATCTTAATGCCCAAATTTAAAATACTCAAACTTGAATGTTTAATGAAGGCTTTTTAATATCCACTTTGCAATGTGAGTGATAATGAGATTCTGAGATCTAATGACAGACTTCTGCACCTTAGTTTGCAAACAAAGATGGATAATTTCCAAACAGCTTTGGGAAGGCTTTAAATTTTTGGCCCTTGCTCTTATATTTACTTCTCCTTTCGTTCAAGCCAAGTTGGACAAGGACTAAACCATGTCCTTAAGTGCTGCTTCTCATCTCCAGGGATTGCAACTCAACCACTGCCCTGGACAGTCTGTTCCAATGCATAACAACCTTTTATGGGAAGAAATTTTTCCTAGTACCCAATATAAACCTCCCCTGGTACAACTTGAGGCCATTTCATCTTGTCCTATCACTTGTTACTTGGGAACAAAGAGCAACACTCACCTTGCTACAATCTCATTTCACCTGCATGTATGGAAAACTTGTATAAACCCACACAAATAGTGAGCTCCTGTGTAGCTTTCTTTGTAAAATTTAATCCATTTCACTCCAGCTACTATTACTTTGTCTATCTTAACATAGTTTTGGTACACACCTTTGGTGCACGCCTTGTACCATAGCATGTTAAAAAATATCCTCCTTTTATTGAATACTGAGTGAGTTGTTGACAGAATAGTGGTGACTTTTCTGCTTGTGAGCTTTTCCCAAAACTGAACATGAAGGGGAAGGAAAAGAAACTGGAAAAGAGACGGATGCTCCATCACAGAGAGATGCTCAGATGTTCAGTTTGCCTTCAAGAATTGACTGCAATTCAGTTCCTCTTCTCTGGTCTGGGATGCCATCTAAACAGTATAGTCAGGTGCTCATCCTGTGGTGTTCATTCTCTGGCTCTTCTGAGCAGTGGTCCACGAAACAGATGGAAAGCCAAGAGAGATGAAGACAATAAGGGGAGTGGGAGATATGTGGCCAGGGGCAGTAAAGCCACAGAACAGAATATGACAAACAACCAGGCTTGGCTTTCTACTGCTAGAAGATTTCCAGCAGTTTTGGTCCCCATAGCTTCTTTTCCTAAAGCTCCAAAAGTTGAGTTAGTAAGAAGAGATCGTCCCTGGTTTTTCGCCTAAAGGCCGGTTGTGTGATATTGTCTCGGTGGTTTCTGTGTCCATGCTGTGCATGTCTGCCAATCACCTAAACAATGGTCACCAGTAGCATCAGTAGACAATTGCTAAAAGAGTTCAATGTTATGCAGTCTTTATTTTTACATAAAAAGATGTACTTTTGAAGAAGATGTACTACCATAGGTTGATGAAATAGTATTATGGTTGTTCTGGGTTGACAGTTGGACTGGATGATATTGCAGGTCTCTTCCAGACTTGATGATACTGTAATCTCCTCCTCAGTTTTCACTTTAGAATGATTTGCAAATAGTAAATGCCATAATGCTTTGCTTCTAGTTTAAAATAGTCAATGACCATTAAGTTGTATTCACAGGAAGTGAAAGGGAAATGTTTTGCAAAAGGGTATATATCCCTATATATCTATATCTATATCTGTATCTATATCTATATCTATATCAGTGGTAGTGCTTGAGCATGACAAGCAGACATCGAACATGTCTAGGAAAGAGAATTTGCTCGAGGCATAGAGTGGTAGAAGCTGAATATTTTGAGTGTCTGCATTTCAAAAATGCTCAGTGAAGCCAGTGAAGTAGTTCCTAAAATAAGAAAAGTTCTATAGTCATGCAGTAGATACTGCTGGTGTTCACGCAACTTAAGTGCCATCAAGGGAAGAACTGGTACTTTAAAAATTATGAGAATGAATGTGAATTTTATGGACAAATACTTAATTGCACTAAGCCTGAAAAAGCGTTTTGTAGAAAGAAAAACAGGGCAAGCTATCACCAAAAGTGTGCCAATTCACTAGAGTGCTACTGTAATAGTCAGTATAATGGAACAGTGGAGTTGTGATATAGAATCACAGAATTATTTGAGTTGGAAGGGACCTTAAAGTCCAGCTAGTCCAAACACCCTGCCATGGCCAGGAACAGCTCCCTGACCATGTTCCTTCAAGCCCCATCCAGCCTGGCCTTGAACACTTCCAGGGATGGAGCACCCACAACTTCTCTGGGCAACCTGCCAGTAGTTCATCACACTCATTGTAAAAGATGTATTCCTTATGTCCAGTGTAAGTCTACCCTCTTTCAGTTTCAAACCATTTCCTCCTGTCCTGTCTCTACAGGCCTTGGTGAAACATCTTTCTTTTAAGTGCCTTTATAGACTGAAAGGCTGCTGTAAGGTTTCTCTGGAGCCTTCTCGTCTCCAGGTTGAACAACCTCAACTCTCCAGCCTTTCCTCACAGCAGAGCTGCTCTAGCCCTCTGGGCATCTTTGTGTCCCTCCTCTGGACACACGTTAACAGGTCTATGCTGTTCTTGTCCTGAGGACCCCAGAGCTGGACACAGCACTCCAGGTGGGGTCTCACCAGAGCAGAGCAGAGGGGCAGAATCCCCTCCCTTGACCTGCACCATTTTACAGTTGTGATAGAAAAAGTAATGACATTTCCATGTCTGACTACATCAAACAGTTAGGTCTTTGCAGCCAACACCTTGTGACTAAGTCATCAGGGTAACAAATGTGCAGTGAGACCATACCAAAGGCTCTGTTTAGTGTCGATGCAATGTGCAACTCTGCCTGAAGCTGTAGAACACCTGTATGTTGGAGTACCTTTTGGCATTTCTATGCAGACTGTTTACTGTGTCTGTGGTGTACAATTATTCTTTGTACTTTTTTCCCCCTGCTTCTTCCATTTTAGTTGAGTAAGATTCTCCACAAATGCATGTAGGGAGTCTGGGTTTGAAAAAAGAGAATCGCCTTCTTTGGCTGGAAAAGAAGTGGAGAACTGATGGCAGCAGCCATAGAGGCAACCAAAGACAGTAAAAGGAAGATGGGATATCTGGGGAGTTGATTTTATTCTTGTTTACTTCTTTCACACTTGACGTTAAATGGATTCTAAAATCTGATAAATGAGGTAGGGGATTTATCTGGTGGTTGCAAAGACAGTTAGGTAGCTTTGGAATCAATTAATGGCTCAGTTTTATTCAGAGGAGCAAGAGATAAAACCAAAGCATCATCTTGACTGTTCCAACAGCCTCATTGAAGGAAGACCTGTTTCTTCTGTATGAATTCTGCAGACTAGCCATGGGTGTTTTTTGTGTTCTTTATTTGAGTACTCATGAAAGAAAGGAAAGGAATTAAAAAACCCAAAAGCATTCTATTACTTAATATTGCTAGTGTCATTTTATATTACTCTATATTTTTCTTCTTTCAGTGTGGACAAGAAAAATGGAAAAGTATTTTCAGATTATCTGCTTCTGATTGTGTTAATAAATAAGGTAACAGATTTCTGGATGCTGCCTAAGTCTGAGCATTGCAGAGCCTAATCTCAGGCGTATCAGTTGTTGTGCATCAACAGCAAGTCCAAGAAGTTTGAGATACAGTTACTATAAACTGTAGACTTACACACACAAGTCATTTACACAGTATATTCGTGACAGCTCAGAAGGTTTTGGGTTCTCTTGACAATCTCTTTCATGTACCTGAATGTTGACAGTTTTGAAAGCAAAAGAAATTAATTTTGCTAATTACCATGGCCATCACCACTGCAATATGAACAAGTATACATCAGTCCAAACTTTGTGTTGATTCAGTTCTTACCCAGGACTGACAAATCTTTGAATTTGTGAAGATGGATAGAACTTCTTGTAATCACTTTCCAGTCTCTTTTTGGAAGATATTGGTAAACCTAGATCTGTCAAAATTCAAAGAAGGTTCAAGGGAACTAAGATTTCACTTGCCATCAGAATATTCTTCTTGATAAAATTTTCATTTTATGAATTTTTTCAGTGTTCCATTTCAGATCTAACTTTTCTCATGCAATATGACAAAATGTGACACGTATGGGGTCACTTTGTACCAGTCTGTGATATATGTGCATGCAGTACACAATCCCTTTGAATGTGTGAAACATACACAGTACACATTTATGTAAAAACAGTCATTTTTCCTTTTGAGCTTACCTCTGTTAAGTCAACAAACTTGTGTCTGATGTTAGGTATAGACTCAATAGCTCGCATTTGTTGAATTAGTCCGTATCTTTTCCTGTTCTTTTCTTCTTCTTCTTCTAAAGCTTGCCGGAGAAGTTCTTCACTTTCTTCACAAACTTGCTGAACTGAAAGACAATAATTAATCTCAGTTAGCTGTTTGCCTATTTTAACAAGTAGTCCATCTGGAGGAAATTAATACGCATTCGTGAATAATGATAATAATACTACTGATCTAAAGGTACTTGAGGGAACAGTCTGGCTTTGGTGGGAGGAATCATTAAAGAAACAAATGAGTACTTCCCACCTCCACCATCTATCCTTCTATTCAGCACATAAACGTACTATATACATACACAGACACTTTGAATTACTGCTTTGTAATTTCTGTTCTCATTTGTGCATACTGTTTCATTACTTAATAAAAGGATATTATACAATAGAAAATATTCATAGTCTTTCAAGCTATGTATATCCTAGAAATGACTGAATTGCACAGGCTGGTAGGCTCTGCTAGTCCATTTTGGAGTGGCTAACACTCTCTTCCTGCCTCAATCCTTATGAGTACAAGTATGGAGATACATAGGCAGAGAAGTCTGCTCGCCAAAATATGCCCGCCTAGAGGCAGTCTGTTCATACAGTAGATGTTACGTGGCACTGCACTGGATATGTACAGCCATGTCAGCTGAACAGCCTGGGCTTTACTGGCTAATGAATTAACTGAAAATTTTTCTTAAGGATAGGATGAGTAACATTATTTCCCTTTATCCTAATGACTGGTCTGTCTTGGATTTGCAACATCCTTCTCCCTTGTGATATTGTCCTTCTCAAAGATGACTTTCCTTAGTTACAGTCTTCTCTGGATGGTCTTTTCTGGAGAAGACAACAATCTTGAGCCATGATTCTTTCATGGCAGTTGTCGGGCAAAATAATATGAATCACAAGAATCTGAGCTTCATAACTGCATTTGACAAAAAGTAGAGTAATTTACATGTGGTACTTTTAGATGGAAGGGAAATTGGTTGCAGAACATTAGTGATGTATTTCTCCCACTTAAACAAAGAGTGATTCCCATGACCAGTAGCTTAGACTTTCTGATCTACCTATTACCAGCTGATTCCTGAATTCATATTCATACGTACATGGGAATGTATAGCCTGGATCTTTCCCTCAATTTCACTTTCCCTTCTGTAAAAATTGTAATTGGCCCACTAAAAGAAAGAGGAAGTAATTTGGGGATATTTAGCATCACCTCTCATTTTTCTGGCAATATATAAATACCTATCTGTTGTTTGTATTCCTGGATCTTTGCTTTTACTTGCTTTACATTCTTGTGTCCTTCCGTGACTTGTTCCACCAGCTCTTTCATTTCTTTCTGTTCCTGTAGGCGTTTCTCTGCATACAGGTGCATCAGCTCTGCTTTCTAGATCACAAACAAACAGGTGAATACAACTCCTGATAACTGGCGATCTGAGTGCCTCAAATCATTGAAACAGGACAAGGACAATTGGATTCAAACTATTACATCATTCACAAAAGTAGCAGGGGACAAGATAGAGACCCAGATTTAAGCTCCCCTCTCTGTGTTTTATTTACGCACAACTGCCTTGCATGACATTTGTACTGCTATTTTCCATGATTCCCTCCTACATGTTTCCAAGAGCAGACAGAAAGATTAATTTCTTGATCTGTTTGTGAGATAGCAGGAAGTGTGCAAATCTAATATACTGCTGGTTGTGTACCTGCAGGAACTTCTTGGGCCCAAGTTGTAGCTCTGTAATGTAAAGTACACTTTTAGGTACCATGTTCCTTTCTTTGTCAGAGGAAAGGAAGAAGAAGCAGGAAAATGGATTTTCCCACACTAGATTCCTTGCTGTTCTTCCTGTTTTAGATGGAAGACCAGAGTTTTAGAAGAAGGAAGAGGGTCAGCACAACAGCTGAACATTGGTGAAAGGGCAGTTGGTGCTCAGTATGTTTCGAGATCTGCATGTGGATGAAATGCCCTGCTTGTTGACAAGCAAAGGGAACTAAGTGGAATTGGTCAGGTTAGAACAAGTTTTGTTTGCACATCCCCAAATCTGTTCATTTTGGGACTTTTCTGCTAACAAATAAAACACATATGCTCTGAAGTTCAAGTGAATATAACAATTGCAATAATTTTGGAGTGAGTGTGAACGATTACACTATCCTCAGTTGTACACACCAGGGTTCACTTTAAGTTCTTGCTATAGTCTTTCTGAACAAACATGAAGACTCAATGTCAAAAAAGATTGAAAGGTTTTATAGGACAGAAAAGGAACTCAATAAGCAAATTTTCCTTTTTCAGCATGGTCTGTATGAAAACTTTGTACATTTGTGGTCCCATTTTATGTTGTTGAGACACTTCACAGATATTTGTGAGATGGTCAAGAGACAAGTACTGGGCTAGAGAGTGTAGCAACAAACTGGACTAATATAAAAGAAAAGCCCGTGATGGTGGCTATGAAAAGTTTAAAATCTGTAGTATTTTTGATTCTTGATCACCTATTTATTTTAAAGGAAAAGCACTGGGAAAATGTAATGTGATTTGTGAAAATAGTAAAAAGATCTGGCAGTGATTTTGGGAAACTGTGATTCGTGAGATTGAAAACAGTGTGAAAATATTTCTTGGCATAGTCAATTTTCCATATAGATGGGTCCAAAGAGGGTTGTCTGCCTCAATTTTCCCCTAAGACAGACCTAGGTGTGTCAGATAATATGAAGTAAATTGAATTATATCTATTTAAGAAAACAAATTTTTTCATATTTGTGGCTCTTATTTTAACAAGATAAAGAAATCAGTTATATATGGTTGATTTCATTGCTAATGGTGCTTAGTATCTCAGCATCTGTTCAAAAAGGGTTTGCATAAGTACAGAATATAGTGGGCCATGCTTTGACCTTCTACTTTTATTCAATTTACTTCATAAGTGTTAATCAAATCAAAGATTGCAAAAAGTACTTCAGTGTATAAGCACTGCTGTACCTGAATATTACAGCACTCTTTTCTCTTTGTTTGCGGACTCCAATGAGCAAAGACACTGCATAGAACTTTCACACCTTCTTATAATAAGTATCATCTCTGCTATGTTTTGCACAGATTGGAGGTCAGCAAAATTTGAGCATCCCTGTATGTATTACCTTTACTCTCAATAGATCACCTTTCTTCTTATTTTCTTGAATTACGTTCTGACGGGCTAGAACTGCCTCTTCATGACTCAGTTTTCCTTGAAGCCTCCTACACTCTATTTCAGCCAGCTGTTCTTCCAAATCTTTTCCACGCATCTGTTTCTGCCATTCCAAGAATTCGGATGGGTCTCCAGCTCCTTGTTGCAAATTTTCAATTCTGCAAGAGAGAAAAAAAGAGTATAGTATTCTAGGGATGTGGCTTTGTAGCCCTGCCTTGGTTTGTAAAACATTTCCAGTAGTCTTTGATAGAAAATGTTTGATCTGTGCAGAGAAAAAAAGCAATCATCACAAAGTCGTTTGATAGATACATTTTAATTCCAGTCTAAGAGGTGTTCCTACTATGTGGAAAGCCTGAGAAAGCCAGACTGGAAGAAAGTGCATAGGGCATGGACCCAAAAGTTTTCAGTAAAACAAAGCCCCTAGAGAGGGCAAACTTTAGCTACGTATGGATTCTCGTAAGGAGCAGAGAGAATAAGGCTAAAGGTATGTGCCTTTTCTGAAAGCACTGCTTTGTTTAGAGGTAGAAAGAACAAATAACTTTCCTCTTTGGCAATCTTCTTGTCCACTTTAACACAGAGTACAAAAAACTTCTGCTTAACACTATTTCTGTTTTGTATTTTGTCAATTAAATAATATTGCTGTAATGAGGCAAAGAAGTATTCAGCTGTTAAGCTGAAAGTCACATCCCTATTTTTTGTGCTCAGCTGAGAGAGAAAAGCATAACAAAGCTCTGGGGCAGGCCCATCAAAGTCCTGCATCAGAGGAGGGAATGAGCCAATAACTAGGGCAGACACAAACGTGGAGTGAATTGCTTCTTACTGCTGCTCCCCAATGCATATACCTGTAATACGTCCATCTCTGTATATATCTATATGTATTTATCTATATATATCTGTTTTGTGTTAAATGCAGCTGAAGAGTAAAACTTGTTAGTATAAAATAGTGTCAAGTTACAGGGAAAATCTGTTCCTTTGCTGAGTGGAACACATTCTGCCAGCTAGAGCGAACGGTAGCATAGGTAATGTGGAAGAACCTCAATGTACACGAGTAGCTGGTAACAGAACCTGAGGGATGTATAATATCTACCTGCTAGAATCCTGAAGCATGAACCAAAACCTGCTAGATCCAAAGACCAAATCCAAACTTACACAGTCTTTCCAGGATTTAAAATGCTAACTATATTTAATGCTTAGCCTGCTAAGACAGGTGGATTAGAAGTAATACTAACACAAGATGACATGATATAATTTTATCTTTGTGAAAGTTTTTCGTGAAAATGTTCTGTGATTCTAGCTATGAAATACAACCAGCAGTGGCCATCCGGAAGTCACCCTCTCCCAAAAGTCCTGGTTGGTGTGTGTGTAGTTTCTTCCCAGACGACACATGTAAGTCCATGTTAACAGCCTTGGTCCTTGTTAAGCTGTGCCGCAGATCAGCCTGCACCCAGCCTGGGGCTGAGTTGACCCTGCCTGCTTGACTTGGCTTCCTGGCTGGACCTCGGCCCAGACTCATCCCTTTGGACCTTCGTAGCACCCTTGACTGACCCTGCTGTCTGTCCCTGGATCTGCCCCGTTGCCTGCCAGGGTACCGTGGAGCTGCTGTCAGTGAGGACACTGTCCCTACATGTCCTGCTGTCATTCTCAGATCTTATCTTGCTTTACGGAAGAGCACATTCTTAGTGTGCTATATCTTACTGTGATAGAAATGGACAGGTATTTTTATATACATATAAACAAGTTCAAGTATCAAACTTGGCATGTAGTTGACCACAACCGTTGAAGAAAATGGAGATATATGAAATTATTTGGCTTAATATAGATGCATCTTGTACAAAGGACACAGAAATGGATATGTATTCGGGTCGTTATTTAGTCTGGAGAATTGGAATAAATATAAAAGTCCCTATTGGACTTTGCAAGTGGACACTAGCCAGAGTGCTAAATCAGAACACAGTAACATTCTACAGCATTTACATAAAAAGAATGACTTTACTGTAGACTTTCTCTTCAATCCACTTCTCTCTTCATTTGTCAACTGTTTTTATAGAACAGAATGCCTTACAACAGATCCATTAGTTTAGTTTACCTGGAATTTACTTAATTATTTTTAATGTGGATAATTATCCTCTATCCAGGGACATGAAAAGCAGTCCTGGGTGGAGTGTAGTCATACCTTTTGAGCTCCTCTTCCAATTGCCGCTGGTAGAGGGCACCCTCCCTCAAAATAGCCGCTGTGTTTAATTTAATGGGTATATTGTCAATCTGTCAGGAAAGGGAATGTATATTCCGTAGTTAGTAATGTAAACCATAAAACAGAGTATAAAAACATCTCAGTGGGTTAAATAAATTGACCCAAGACAGCATAAATTTTGCTTAAAGCATTAATCTAGCATTAATCTGACATTCACAATGAAATTCCATGCTGTTCATAAACCATTCAGGCTGCTTAAGAAATCGGCAAAGTCCCCCGAGTGGATTATAAATTTGTAATCACTCTTGGACCATGTCAAATCCCATAGAATGTCTTCACTTCCTTTCATATTTTCCACTGCTCATATACATTGTGCGAAGGGATTCCATCTGTTTTGGACAATAAACTTCCTCTCTGAAAGAAGGTCAGTTAGCCAAAACAATGAAGTAAAACATAAGAGGCACCTTTCATAGGAAGGTCTTAGAAGCATTTTATAAATAATCACTATTACAGTGTAAAAGTATTTCCCACACAACTGGAATCACCCATTGCCATATCCATTTTCTAGACAGTAGAAGTGAAGAAGAGTTCTCAGCAACTTTCAAGCTTCATTGTGCTTCCAGGAGTAATAGATGCAGACTTTTAAGGAGAAATCAAAATCATGGTGTAACTTGGACTAGATCCTGTGGCTGCTTTGTTAACTCTTCGAAATACTGTGTTAAGACTGACTCCCAGACAACTTCTAAATACTGAGGGAGGAAGGGATCCATTTCTCTGCCAGTTAAAATTGTTCCCTGCACAGATAAGGTATTCAGAAAAAATGGGTCACCTTTGCAGACACATGTAAGAGACCTGATCTGAACCAAGGCAAAGCAGTGCTGCTGGAATAAGCACTGGGATCATTCCTGCCAAAAACAAAGCTTATTCATAACACGTTTGACTTAAATACAGACAAGTTCTGTGTTCGGAATTAAAACATATATTTGAATTCCAGATTAAGAACTTAATGAGTAGCTGAGAAACAGATGCACAGAATCACTCAAGCTACATACTGCAAATATTGTATGCACAAATATGAACTGCAGTCTCCTGAAATACATAAGGTAACTGGAAAAAGCATGCTTTATAATATATATTAATTAGGTAGGTTGAAGAGAGCAACACATTCCATCACCTAGAATTCATTAAGTAAAATTACTGTTTTTACAAAGATAGCATATTTTATTGCACAAAAATTAATTACTTGTCAGTTTCTTGACAAAATGATGATAACTTGAAGAATTTAGGAAAAGAATCCAAACCAATGTATTTTGTTTCTTTTGTTTGACTTACTATGACTTCTTAATGTCCAGTGATGTTCTACCTTTTGATCTGCTTCTCAATACATCTCAAAGCCTTCTGCATTATATGAACAGTTTGCATTTTATGCCTGTACTGTGTATAAAATATTTCCTCGGAGTAGACATTTTCTCTGACACATGTAGATGTTTTCATACTTTTGACAATTTTCTGTGTATACAGATTTCATGTTCTGTATTTACCAAGTATAATTTGGATAGAGAACTGAACTAAGAATGATTATGGAAATGCCTTTAAGTTCAGTTTCATAGTTTATTGACCAAAAATATGACAGTTTATTGAAACAGAAATACGGCAATATAGTCAAAATAACTAGGATTCCCAAGACATATGCAGGCAGGTATAACTAAAATAACTGAATAGATTCTTCTATGTCATACAGTATCAAGGAAGCGCTGAATTTTACTCATTCTCTTCCTGTTGTGGGATATCTTCCCTTTTTTCAAGATGAGAAAATGGAAATAACTGGGAAAATTGCTGAACACTCTAATTGTTGTGGAAAAATATCATATTCACTATTGCCACCTAATGAACATGCAATAGCTCACCAAAACCAATAAACATGTAAAGAGCAAATATGATATGAGTAAGAGGCAGACTGAGACAGAGTGATGATGCATTTGCATTGTCTCATTCTCCCAGTGAAAAGGATGAATAGATACTTTGGAACAGCAAGAGAAATAATTGCTGCTGCACATAATATATGTCTCTAAAATGAAAAAAAATTTCATATACTGTGGGTGTTCTAAAAAGAGGAAAGCAAAATACTAGTTGGTTAAAACATTATATAATTTCATTAATTTGAAGATAGACTAAAATTTTATGCATACATCTTGGATAAACCTTCCTTTTAGGATTTGTGTACTCAGAGAGTTGCACAGGCAGGAAGGCAACAGGAATAGAAGGTATTTTAAAAGTCAATAACAATATGCCTATCTCTGCTTGAAAGTTACAGCAGCATCTTGAATATCACTAACCAACCTTTAAGGCAAATGTGTTTAGACAAGATAAAACTGTTTATGCATCTAGAGGAGATACCAGCAAGTTTTAGAAGTGACCCTAATCAATGCCAGAGGATGCCAGATCCATATTTTCCTTTATGCAATTTAGGCAGATGGTTTGACTCTTGTAGTCTGCACGAAAGTTTTATTATTTTATATTATCAGAAAGAGCAGTGGAATATACAGAGTTTTGAACTGAGCCCACGTAATTACAGGTCATGTGTGTTTGTTTTAACTATGTAAATGTTTTCTGATTTGGGTTTTTTTCTCCTTCTTTTTGTGCAAAATGAACTGGGATCTTATTACTTTACTGTAATTTAAATGCTGCTGGACTGTAAGCAAGCAGACTGAGTAGCCGATACTGTTACTAAAGATAACTTCAGTGTGTGATGCCAGACAGACTTTAGAAATACTTGCCAGATGCCCAGTCCCCCAAGCAGAGAATCAATTTTTTTCACAGTGTTTATGAGCTGTAACCAAGTACATAGTTTTAAAGAGTAGGCAGACCTGCTCACAAGATATTTGAGATCACAATACAAGCACAGCTTCCACCTGAAATTATTCTGCATAAGAACTTGAAACAAATGAAAGGTGCCAGATTGAACTATATAAGACTGAAGATTATCTGTAGTGCAGTTATTGCAGAAACAGAAATGTGAGTTTTCATGTGTTACACTGCTAAGGCTGAACAGCTCTTTTTCCCTGTTTATGATTCTCTGACCCTTGAAAATTCTAGAAGAGAAGCAATCAGTATAGTGGATTCTGTGACCTCAGTATGTGTCTGAAGGAAACAAGGCAAACATCCAGCCTGATTGTATATTGTGTAACAGACAGTCATTAGCTGGAATGATTGCTCAGCATTCTTTAGGATCTCATTTTGAAACAGCGATGTACTGATGCAAGATTCTTCTGTCCTTACACTGAGGTCTTAAACCAAGGTTTTACAATTCTTTTTTTGCTGGGGACAATTCTCATTTCATACTGTTTTATATAAAATCTTCTGCCTTTGTAACTGAAAACACTCTTAAGGCAATATGGTTACATTGTGCAACTGCACACAATTTACCTCAGGGAACCAAAAAATTTTAGTCACCCTGACCAGCCTCATCCAGGACCTCCACTCACACCATCTGCTTACTGGTCTGGGAGCCCCACTTACACTCAGAAATGGGTTTCAGTTCTTTCCCATTATGCTGGGAATTTTTCCGCTCCTGGTTGTCTCTCCTGTTCTGTCTCCTGCTGTCATGGACCTGGGTTGCTGTTGTAGCTTTGTCTCCTGACCAGACTTTTGGGTGGACCTCAGACCTGACTTGTTACCTTGTTTTGTGCAAGGGTAACTTGCTGTCAGCAGAACCCATCACTGCCACCAACCTCCTCACATTCAGGTACTGTATCCTGGTTGGTGAGGGCACTGCCTGCTGACCTGCTTTCATTACCTTTGTCTCCTTATTTCCCTTCCCTCATGGAGTAGCCCCACTCTTATTGCTCCCTGACCATTTCTTTGTGGACTGTTAACGGTGCACAGGACAAAATCTATGAGCCATAGACCCAATCCATCCCATGCTCCTGGCCACAGACGTTAGTGTAAAAACATGGATTCGAGTCAAGTTTCCATTACCACAGGATCTGCATGTGTGTCAAATTTTCAAGTATATTTGACAACAGTTCCTTAAAGGTTACTCACCTTGCTTTGGATCTTTTGAGCCTTGAATGCTGGTTTACTCTCCTTACTGTCATGTATATTCTGCAGTTCAAACCAAAATACATTGTTTCATTTCAGAAACAGATTTTCAATTACACAGCAAAAGATATTAGGTATTTATCAAAACTAACACCTGAATATTCATCTAGAGTAACAAATACACAGGGGACATATTTTGGAATTGTAATATCCACAAAAATTTGCTATGTACACCCAACTTAGTGGGCATATGACCATAAAAAGGTAGGTCCAAATATTGACTAAAATAATGCTAAGAAGTAACATGATTCTTTGTTTGACTATGAAATATTACTTACATATTCAGCTTTTAACTGAAATAGATATTGAGAAGACAAAATAGGATGTCAAAGCACACTTAATGAAATTATTAATTAGTGGTAGAATTCTACTGATGCTTACTAATTTAATGATGTTAGCTATAGATACTGGTGTGAAACTGTCTGGTATCATGGGGATGAACACAGTGAATAGAATATGCAGCACTGATGCTGAAATGAATATATTACATACGTAGTTTGGTGACATAACTGTGAACAGGGAATCAACCAAAGCAAGAATTCTGTATGAATGGGACCATTATTCCCTCAGCTTGGCAGCTCTGTGGCATCAAAATTAATGGAAAAATAATATGTGGATTTAGAGCAATATTGCCAGTTTGGAGATTTGTTGGAGCAGTTTCAAAGAAAGGTTGCTTGTCTCAAAATCAGGAAAACAATAAAGCAGCACCAGAAGTATAAGAAAAGGGGGTTGTGCATCAAAGAGGCAAATGTTGGTATAGGGATGTGAAATGACACCATCTAAGCCCAAATAAACATAATTTTTCAAATACTCTAAGATATATTTAAGTATTCCAGATATTTTTCATCTTCATACTGGGGGATTTTTAGGCATGTATTTTGTACCATACCTCTCTCTTTTCAGGCTTGATGGTTGCACATCTGAACTGGTTAGTATTTGCTTTCAGGAGCAGATCCTAAAATTAAAACAATTAACTTAAAGAGTGTAGTATGTTTAAATTCTCTAAGAATAAGTTTATGTCTCAAAAAGCCTTGTAGCCCCAACCACTATATTCACAGAATCACAGAATGGCTTGGGTTGGAAAGGACCTTAAAGATCATCTTGTTCCAAACCCCCAGCTATGGACAGGGACACCTTCCATTAGACCAGGTTGTTCAGAGCTTCATCCAGTCTGGCCTTGGACACTTCCAGGGATGGGGCATCCACAGCTTTTCTAAGCATCCTGTGTGAGTGCCTCACCATCCTCACAGTTTAGAATTTCTTCCTAATATCTAATCAAAATCTACCCTCCTTCAGTCTGAAGCCATCCCTCCTTGTCCTGTCACTACCTGCTCTTGTAAAAAGTTCCTCTCCATCCTTCTTGTAGGCTCCCTTCAGGTGCTGGAAGGCCTCAATTAGGTCACCCCAAAGCCTTCTTTTGCCCAGGCGGAACAATCCCAATTCTCTCAGCCTTTCCTCATAGGAGAGGTGCTCCATCCCTCTGATCATCTTGGTGGTCTTCTCTAGACTTGCTTCAACAGGTCCATGTCCTTCCTGTGATGGGGCCCCAGAGCTGGGTGCAGCTCTGCAGGTGGGGGTCTCACCTGAGCGGGGCAGAGGGGCAGAATCCCCTCCCATCCCTGCTGCCCACAGTGCTTTGGATGATCCCAGGACAGGGTAGTTTCTGGGCTGTGAGTGCCCATGGCTGGGTCATGTCCAACCCCTCACCCACCAGCACCCCCAAGTCCTCAGGGCTGCTCTTGATCTGTTCATCCCCAGCCTGTGTTGACACCGGGAGCTGTCCTGACCCAGGTGCAGGCCCTTGCACGTGGTCTTGTTACAGCTCATGAGATTCCCGTGGGCCACTTCTTGAGCTTGTCCAGGTCCCTCTGGATGGCATCCCATCCTTCAGGTGTGTGAGCCGCACCACTCAGCTTGGTGTTACCTGCAAATGTGTTGAGGGTGCACTCAATCGCTTCATCGGTGTCATCAATGAAGATATGAAACAATGCTTGGTCCCAAGATGGATTACAAAAGCTTGACTTAGTATTTACATAAATTTTCATCCCTGATTGAAGACTTGAAGTAAGCAAGTATTGATCTTCTACACAGTTCTGCCTGGATGTTTGCTTTGCACGGGACATCAGGCCTTTGATAGGTCTGCCCATAAGAAACTTGTTGCTTGTCCAGATTTCAGCGTAAAAGCATCATAATTATCTATGGCACATCAGTACCATTGGCAGTAACTGTTTCCAGATAGCTGACAAACAATGGCTTTGGTTTTGAGTTACATTAGATGATTATGCTCAGGGCATCACTGCACCAGGGGCTGATTCAATAGGCACACCCCTGGCAGTAATTTCCCTGTCATTATAAAGGGGGAAGTACAGTCAAATGCATTTATAGTTTTTGCATATTTATTTTGGTTGTAAACCAAATCTCTAATCAAAGTTGTGCAGATTAGATTTTCTAATGGCTTTCTGGGCAGCAGCTGATAACATCAGTGTTTCTATAACTGTCTAGAGAGTGGCTTCCAGTGTTCTCACTCCTCACAGATGCTCGGACGTGGTTCTTACAATTACAGCTACAGCTTCCGCAAAAGTGCTCTGAAACAAACGGCATTTTTCATGCATATTTCTGCTAGGACCCATCATTTCAGCTTGCTTAGCAAACAGTCCAGGGAATTGACCTTTGTGAATGCTTTGGATGCCTTTAATAACATTCGAGAAGTGACAAAAACTGCTGTTGTTGCAGTTATAATTTCTGCGGGTGTTTTCCTTTGTTTCTTGTATTAATGCATTTTCTTTACTGAAGAATGTGGCTGGTTGTTAAGTGATTTTACAGTTGTCATAGATTTGTGATGGTATAGGCACTGTGATATTTGGCTTTTCTTTCCCCATTTTTCTAGGAAGTTTTTAACATGCAAATAAGCACACAGACAAATAGACGTGCTTTCCCCACAATATGGAAATGATAAAAGGATGAAAAATAATGTTGTATTGCTTCCAATGAAATGTCAAGCGTAGGTAATGTGATGGGCCACCAAAAGGAATGCAAAGTTTATCCTCCTAGTATCTGTCACACACTAAAGCTTTCACTATAGTTTAGGAACAGAATCCAATGCCCTTCCACATGGACATGAGGAGAGCCCAGAACAGCAATGAATGGACTTGTCCTGGTTAGTGAAAACTAGAGTCAGGCATTTTCAGAATGAGGATGGGACAGTGCTGATAAAAAGGTGTCACATGGCATACCTTTTATCAAGTTTGTACTGTTACTTGATTGGATATGGTGACTGCAGTGAGGGGAAGGGGAAAGAAGGTGGAAATGGACATTTAATTATTTCCTTTCCAAGGAGAAGACAACAACAATCTGCTTTAACTATGAGCTACCTCATGGAACAAGATTCATGTCAAAGTTTGGATCAAATAGCTAGATCTGTTTGTATTTTCCAGGCCCTCCCTTCTCCTGCTGTCTTAATACACAGACCATGTACTCTGTTTCTTTACAAACCAGGATGACTTCCCACTCTCTCAGTCTGTTGAAAGGAACGTATGAAGAGTATGTAAGAGTATGCACAGAAAAGAAGTCAGAATCTGCTGGTATTTTAAAACAGTGAATAACATGTGGTTGTTTTTCATTTACTACAGAAAAAACCAAAATATTGAACTTCTTTTGTAATTTGAAGCCTTAATAAATAAGTGAATACCTTAAGTATTCACGTGGCCTGTGGGACTAGAAGAACTATTGTGAAGAGAAGGAAGTAATCATGTTTCTGCTACTTTACATGGCTGCTTGCAAAACTTGCCTTATGGTACTTATATAGTGAGTAAAAGGTGGACCTTGTCTCAGACAACTAATAATAAAATAAAGAAGATAGGAAAAGGGTGCTAAAACAGAGTAGAGGATACAAACTTCATAACTCTAGAGAAAAAGCCATGAGCTGTTTAGGTGCAAAAGCAGATATGTTTCAGATAAAGTTCTAAGATTTGTGAAGATGAAACAATACAGAAGAACAAGTTTAGAAGAAAGGAAATAATAGAACAAGAACAAAATACACTTACTTTTGCTTTTTGGATATTTGTTGTTTTGATTTCCTCTAATTGCTTTCTTTCCTTTGGAGGCTTATAGATGCTTGGAGGAACCTATGTTAAAAGAGAAAAATCTCTAGAATATAGGATATGAAACATTCCAAGTGACACATTCTTGTGGTGATAAAAAGCTCATTCATTTTTACCATAGAACAGCAGCACTACATTTTTAAAATATTGATTCTTTTCTATTAGTGCCACTCTAGAAGGCAGGGACAGATTCCAATTAGTTGGGACTACCCAGCTTTTCAGTCCTGTTCAATATAATATAACCCCTGGTCAAGACCAGAGAGAAAGACAAATTCAGAACTAGTACAAGAAAAGCTAAAGCAATAATAAATCCTATAGACCCTATCAAAGGGAGAAAAATGTTGCCAGAATGGGAGCCATTCTGTTTGGCATTTCATAAACTTAAGTTTCACAGCAACAACAGCCAGAAAGGGCAGCTGAATAAAGTTAAGCTGTGGAGCTCTCTGGCACCGTGTGTGGTAGTAGCAACAAGTTACAGACTCCAACAAAGTTCAGGGAAGAGAAATCCTTTGAAGTTTAATAAATACCCGAGAACTTCATTGTAACTAGGAGGTCTTTGAGCTGAAATGGTGGGACCCTGAGAAGGCAGTTGGAGAAAAGCAGCAGATGTCCCGTCCCTCTGGTATTCCCAGACATCAGTGTTTAAGCACTGATAGAAAAAATACACTGGACAAAATGGGCCTTTGCTCTGGTTTACCATGGCTGTCCTAATGTCCTTGTAAGGGAAAACCATTGGAGGTGTGGATTAAATGTTTGGAGATAGAAGACTCAGAGGGTCCTTCTAGCATTAGTCAAAGATTTGGGAAAGCAATCACACGTCAGCTAAAATGCCCAGGACATGACTGGCTGTCAATGGGATCAGCAGGACACTAGGGACTTCGGGGAGATTTCTGTATTTGCTTGAGCAATAAATTTAGCCCAGCGTAAGCTCCAAAAATAAGACTGGATGTCTCTCTCCTCTGTGGGTGAGATAGTCTGACAGTTTACTGGACATCTGCCTAAATATTTATCTTGCTAAAAATGTGCTAGATCCATTAGAAGCTACAGAATTAATGCAAGAATAAATGGGGAAAGTATATATTCTGTATTGTACTGGAGGTCAGTTCAGGGAACATGGGAGTCCCATCTAACTTTGTTGAACTATATAATGAACTATACTTTCAAAAAATCATGAATCTGATGGACTTTACACTGCCTTTGCTATGTGAAATCTTTATCTACAGGTAAAACAAATGCACAAACAGAAGAACCTAGCAATTAAATGCACTTGTGAGACTGCTCAAGTATTTTTGTGAGCTTTTAAAGTGAAGTGAAAGTATTTCCCAGCAGTATCTAAGAATTTTTATTATGCTTTTATGGATGGAGAAATGAAAGCCCAGAGGATTTGCAAAGGGTTCCACAGGCAGTGAGTATCAGTTTATTTCACTCGTCTTCCTACTCATGTGCTTTACCTGCAAAACTGCATTCATCTGCCAGAGTAAGCTGAGAATCTCTCCTCAGAAACTGCTATGCTTATTCCAAGTAATTTAAGGAGGAGCCTTTTCAATCAGCTGTTTCAAAAACCTTCTTTGCCTTGTGATTTAGCCCATGGGGATGAGTACCAAGCAGATAGACAGACAGACAACACAGCAATTACCCATTTGTTGGAAGAGGATAAAAAGTCACTATAAGTAAATTGTAAATTACAACAACAGAGAGATCAAAAAAGGCCAAACTGTACCTACTTAATGTGAAAAAAGGGAGCTGGGAATAAGAGACACCAACTTTGCTTTCCCTGCCCAGGCTGTGGTCAGCCTCACAGTCTGTGTGACATCCCTTAACCAGAGGTTTATTTAGGGAGTAGGTACCACAAGAAGTTTAAGGAAGAACAAAATGAATAATCACTTTGAACTTTGGTACTCATCACTCTTCTATTTTTTGATGTTACTGGCGTAAGATGGACAAGGGCAAGCTAATGCAATGTTACCGTATTATGGGTTTCTATTTTTATAGATAAGATCAAAAATATATTGTTTGGTCTGTATATTTGCAAACAAAATCATCTGTATTGGCCAAATGATTTCACCCATTTAATTATTTTAAACAATCAGCAACTTCACTCATGAAGCACAGCTGAAATAATAGAGAAAACATCTAACAAATACATTAAATTTGGATGAATTGTGTTACAATAACATTCCAGTGCAGCCTTTTTTTTTTTTTCCAATATATGAGTGGTTTACAGGAAATCTAAAAATAAAGTAATTGCACAATCTTATTATTTTAGTATAGTGCTGATATTAAAAGAATGTTTGTTACTCTAGGCCAAAGTATCCAAGAAAGTTGAATGTATCTAAATAATTTTGTATGTTATCAGGTTTATGCACATTTGTTTCCTTTTCAAACTTCAAGGTGAAGCATTCATTTTTCCTTGTAAAATTTTATTTATGAATATGTGCATGCATATGGGCACTCTTGTGTCTGCATCCATGTGCATGTGTGCCAAGGCCAGTGGAGACACGAATTTATAACCTTTAGACCAAATATTTGGAGTGAATTGTTTCATTATTAAATCTCAAAATTAAAATGTTTTTCCTTTTTACTTAGTGACCCCCCATTTTTGATGAGCGTTTATGATGATGAATGATTATTCTAAGCTTCTAGGCTGATGTTACTCCAGGGCCAAGGCCAGTGGGGAATCCCATCTCATTATAGGTCACTGAGACAACTACCCTGCTTTCTGCAATAACCCACAGCCCAGCCCTCCCCTGTGAAGGGCGCGTGTGTTCAGCGCACAGGACAGCAGTGCCATCCCAGCTCCTGAGCCCAATGTATGTGACACATCTCATCTTACTTGGAAAGAAATGCCTAGAATAAAATAATACTAGAAAGCAATACCTAAAATTATAATCCTGTTAATCAGAATGAACTAATTGCACCACAGGGATGCAATAACTTATTGCTCAAAATCCAGATGCCTCCATATAGTTCTGTACAGCTGTTCCAGTGTCGAGCAGTAACTGTAGGTAGTGACTACAATAGTCCCTGCTAAAAACCACATGACAAGTCCTTTGACAGGTGCATAAGAACTATGAGTAAAAAATGGATATCTCATAAAATGAACACCTTTGTGAGAAAATGGATGAGAATGTTTCTGCAGAAGATTACGGGATGTAATCTGGAAGAGCTTTATTTCTGTGCATTCCTCTGAATTACAGACAACCCTTCACCACACAGGAGCCACATCTATGGCTGGCTCTCACCTTACTGACCGTTTCTTGCCATCTGAGCTGTCTTTTCAGTCTGTTTATTTCAAGATGTAAATTGGTAACAATGCGGCAAATTAAAGTGAAGCTTAATTTGCTGAGAGAGGTACAGACATGAGTAGAAGACATGCCACTACTACACTAATGGCTTTAGATTCACACAAGCTTTAAATTTGCAAACCTGGCCAGAATGTAAACCAAATTTAGTATAATCCGAACAACACAAACGAACTTCACTAAAGCTCACTAAATTGCATCTGCATTAAAGCAAATTTATTCTAAGAGGGGCTGCACAGCATAAAGTTCTGAAATGACAGCAACATGACTCATTCCTATACTGATTAAGTAGTTATTAAATGCAGTTTTTCAGAGCCTGGTATTAAGCTGTTTCAATGTAAAATCCCATTAACTGTATAACACACTACCATTAAATTGCTCTGCCATCCTAAGGTGTAAATGGTTTCTAAGAGCATTCAACACATGTATTATTTAAAACCTGAAGTGCTAATACAAGGTGGCAGATAATGCCCAAATCTGTGACTTCTAAGCTCACTTCCCACTGCATTTAAGTACAGATGATTTTGCAGTCTTTATTAAGTTAGTCACAGCAGCTTGATCCCAGATGGTGTTTGCTTTACCCCAATGAGATAACACCAGTTGTGGGTCTCTGATTTGTACAATGTAACTAAATCACAATCTGAGACAATAAGTAAAATAACTTTGCATTTCAAAGACAAATCTAGTCTCATTTTTACATGAACAATGAATTTCAACTGAAAAACCTTAATTTTAGAGATTCAGCTTTAAGACAAACAGAAATAAAATTCCACCTTCAAGGAGGAGCTGCAAACCTAGAGTCCATCTCACTGCCAGTGAAACTGCTTCTCCATATATTTTAATGAGAATTCATCTACAGAAAATCTAAATTTATGAAACTTTTTTATTTGATTGTCCTTTTCTTACCTCCTTCAGTGCATTATCCATGGCAAACATCCTAAGCCGAGGACTATCAGAAACACTCATATCAATGCTGTCATCAATTTATACCCATTTTGTAGCTCTACTTCTGATAGTCAAAAAACGACTACAGGAGAAAAACTACCTTTACCTTTTCTCTGGTTAGCTTATAAATTGCTTACACAACATTCACTGAAATGAAAATAATTTGTTTGTTGTTGTTTTTTTAAGAAATCTGACCTTTAGTAACATAGATAATTGCCAAAGTCCTTTTCAATCTGTCATAGTATGTAGATTTTCTATAATTGCTTTAAAGATATTATTAACTCCCCTACCAAGATTTTGTGCACAAGCATACAAGAAATTTAGAGTCTTTCAAAAAATAAATGAACTTACAGGTTGTCTTTTTGCCAGTACTGGCAGAGGTGCTGGTGGAGGTAGAGGAACAGCACGTGGTTTGGGTACAGTCAAATTAAATTCCTTCGGCTGAGTGACTCTTGAAGTCTTGACAGTGGTGGTACAACTACTTAATTTATCTGTGAGCTTTTCAGTCAGTTGCTGCACTTTTGGCTGCCACCTTCAAATAAAACCAAAGTTTTCAATTTTATTTTGTTTTTCTCTTTCATACAAACTTACACACAGTATATGAGGTTGGCATTGGTGCAAATTCTCTAATGCTTTCTGCCATTCAATTTTAATAAAACTGACCTATGAATCTGTACTCAGGATTTAGCTACACTGTGTTATTTCACCTCTTGAGAGATGCTATCCGTCCAGATTACTAGTGATGAAATAGCCACAGTTTTTACAGAATAAGCAACTATCTTGCCAGTTCATTTTGTGGCAGGACCAGATTAGGAGTCAGAAAAGCAGCTGTCATAGACTAATTACACACTTAACACACTTGGATGAAGAGACTATGAACAGTGGTCTGAGTGTTGCCACATGTACCAACAGAGCACATGCAGATCAATCTTAAACACAGGCAATTCTAATTAAAAAACAGATGAAAGGAGTTTGATGATTTCTCAGATGAACCCTCAGTGAGCACTAGGGGCAGCCAAGAAGATTTTGATTTCTGTGTTTGGATTTGGGCTTGCATCAAGATTCAGACTTCTTTTAAGCATTGACAGAAAGATGCAAATTAAAGGTAAAACACAAACAGGGTATCAGAGTCTAATTACAGTGACAGCTTCATGCCAGTTATTCTTCCTCTATATATGTTCTATCCTTATACATTACACATGAAATGGAGCTTTCCCAGAGCTTAAAAAGCAGATGACAATGCAAATTTACAGTAAGTTCTTTATATGACTGTTACCTCAGGTAGTACTGTCATTACAGGGTGAGACTTGCAAGTAACTTATGCAAATAATGAAGCTCCACTAAAATAAATAAGACTCTTTATGTTAACCTCATTGATATTAGAAAGATGAATACAAAGACACATTTAAAAGAATTTCAGCTACTGAACTGACTTAATTCATCACTGCATCCTCAGACCCCTGAAGGATGTTTCAAACCCAGTAACCAAATCTGGTCTTTAACATTCTTGTATAATTTACATTTGTCACTTCCAGGCAAAACGTGGGTTCATTGCACTGAGTGTAACTGACTGTGAAGGACAGCTCCAATAAGCTTGGTGCTAATGAAACAAGCAGTGGCCTAAACGTCAGCCTGCGTGAATGTATGTGCAAGAACTGTGTGGGTATGGATGTATATCTCTACACCTCCCTATCTGTATCTTTATGCTATTGTAAGCATTTGTTACAACTACAATCACTACAATGGAATATTTTGAGTCAAATTCTAACTTCAAATACATCCTTGTGGTCCCTGTAGAACTCAGCAGAATTCAGAGTAGTGCAAGCCAAATCTATGTTACACATTTGCTAAAGTGAAAATAAACTACACAGTGTGAAAGGATTAATTCTAGGGACTTCAGTATGGCAGAACTAGATGCAAACTCCTTTTCAGCTGACATTGTTTGTAGCAGATTTTTGCCTAACATTGTTTGCCATCTTCTGGGTAAATCTATACTTCATTGAGAAGGATGTGTGACTGCAGCCACACTGGTGTAATTTATCTGTTCTGGGTAAACATGAGAGTAAAAAGGGACCCAATAGGCTGCAGAGCTACTGTTTCTCCACATGAAAATGTTCCAGTTTGGCAAGGGTACAGTTGCTACCATATCACCACCTAACCAACGAGTGGATGCACCTCAGAGCATTTAAGCTGTTAAATGATGCTGTAACTGTGTAAATAAATAATAATTTTAGAACAGTTGCTCATATGCTTATCTGATTTGCTCAGAAGGGATTTTATGACCTTCAGTATAAACAAGTGTGTGCATAAAGCCAAACTCAGGGAAGTCAAAGATTTTTTCAAATGCCTAGTGTCATACAGATGTTGAAATGACTGATGAGGCATGACTCTAAGATAATTTGAATCTTCTATTTTACTTTTTTTCAGAGTATGATGTTTTATCTATTCAGGGGCATCAGGGAGCAAACGTGTAACAGCTGTGAAAGTACTTTTCTGAGAGAGAACCTTGCCTCTGGGTAAGTAAAAGGGATTGCTAAAGACTTGTGTAGACAAGAAGGGTTCTGAGTGACTTCAATAGGAGAAACACTGTAACAGAAATGTGAGCTTTCAGGGGAAGCTTTCCCCAGCTTTTAAACTTTGAGGTGGCCAGCAGCTACTTAAATACTACTTACCTTAGCAGTGGATCAATCCAGTTCTCTTTTACATACACTGAATCGTAGAAGTGACTCCATTCATCTTTTATCCATGTGTTCAGATACAAGTCATTGAAGAAGAATCTAAGAAACTAATAATAAGTAGTTTCTTTTAAATATGAATGTTGAAGATATGGTGTATATAAGACTACAAGAAGATAGTTGCTTTCACTACAAACACCACTGAAGAACTTGTTTGTATTTTACCTTGCAATTACAACCATAGATACTCAGTATTTTTAGGTTCTTATTAGTTGGTGGACTAATAAGCTCATGTCTTTTAGCTCTATTTTGTGAAACACTAATAGATACTAAAAAAAATTCTGTGGCAAAAAAAATAAACTAGAGGCTACAACATAGAGATGTGTTGATTCATCTTTAATTTGCTTCAAACGTAAAAAAAAAGTTTTTTTCAGAATTAGTTACTACTGAATTACACTGATTTTCGTATAATTTTACAATAGAGTTTCAGAGTCTAATATACCTAAGGTGGACTTCTGATTACCTATAACTGGATGACCCATGAAACCCAGGAACATGTCAGGTGATGCCTGTAGTGGCACTGGCACTGCACTGGCACTGCACCTGAATTAATTAAATTCTTTTCAGCTCCCTGGGAACCAGGCAGAGAGAATTGCTGAAGACTATAGTAAATGCTATACAGTGTGGCTTCTTCTTTTATTGAAATATAATTAATTGGCATATTCCCATTAAAAGAGAAGACTGAAATTTGGCACACTTATACGTTGTAGGGTCCTGCAAGCTGGAGAAATAGCAACTAACATTTGAACTTCTGTTTGCCCCTGCAGTTCACCAGGAGTTCAAAAGCATTTCTTTAATTCTTAAACTATTCAAATGGCCTTTTGAAACACTCTTGAAAAGTGGCACTCGGATTCAGCCTATGTCATTTACAGCAATATAAATTCCAAACTTGAACCTTAGCTCTTCCATTAACATTCTTGGAAATGAAAGTACAAGCATGACACTGAAAGAATCATAGTAAAAGCAGAAAGTCCACTACATAATATTGACATTATGAGACATACTGGGAAGCAGTGCACTGTCGCTTTGAGAAGCTTCAAACAGAGACTTGCAGAGCTTATTAATTTAGACTTGGCAATAGCCCCATCTTAAGTTGTTTTGCACAGAGCCATAGAGTTCTTTGTATTGAGTTTTCAGTTCTGCAGGACTACCAAGGAGCTTCTTAATTCAAATGTGGTGCCAGGCCCAAGGTGCCTCAGAACTTTGTGAATAATTCAGCTACAAACAAGTCAGATTTGACTGGAGGTATTTGCTACAGATATTGAACAGATCTAAAAAACCTGCTACTTGAAATCCAGAGTCTTGATGTGACCATTTCCAGGGAATTAACCTATAAATTTAGCCTTATTTTAACCTATTGTGCTTTTAGTAGTCAAAAGACTGATCAGCACTGGAGAACTAAATGAATATTTTCCCCTTGGATTCCCATTCTTATCTAGGAACTACTGCTGCTCCATAAATTTGCAGCTGTCATCTTATCAACACACCATCCAAAAGATCTTTCATCCCTAAAAGCTTGATTATAAACTAAGTGTTGAATTGTGAAGAAGTTGGGTTTTTTGATGCTTCCAGATTCCGTGGAGTTTAATAAGCATATGGCAAGGAATGCATTTAATTGCATTGGTCTAGAAAGTCATTCGTTGTCCTTACAGAGGATCTTCCACATGCATATTGGGTTAAATTTGTCACCTAACAGTAATCTGTACTTCTGCAGTGTGTAAATACAATGTCAAAAGTCTTACACCAGAAAGGATGCACAGTGTAGACACTATTTCTACCAGCTATTGTAACAAAATTGTACATCCAGTTATCCCAGCAGTGGTGTGATCACAGTGAACATATCCCCTGCCACACTGCTCATCTTATGGGAAACACTGACCATACATGGTGTTTATTAAAACTGTGGATTTAAACCCATGTAAACAAGTGTGTATACAGGGATTATAATACAGGATTGATTGATCATGAGCTGATACACTTAAAATGAGGCAAACCCTGAGGTTTGAACTGGTTTCAAATTTCTAGATATTCAGACAGCTCACAGAAACAGAAATACTGCAGGTGGTGACTTGTAAATACTTCAGGTTTTTTTTCACTAGCTTCCATTAGGCTGAACTCCTCTCTCTCTGTGTCCTCTTTTATAGCCTAGTCCATCCTCAGAGGCTTCAGTCTGTTGCCTGCTACAGTGCCATGTGAAACGACACCTCTGAATTGTTTCAGCTCTCACTGACTCTCTGTCTCCTAAATATTTGCTGTAACTATCTTTCACAAAGCAACTCAACTAACTCTTCAAGGCAGATGAAACCACAATAAAGGCACACAGTGATTTCTAGCTGTCGTATTTAACAGCTGCTTCTTGCCCCTTGAGGCTTCCTACCGCAACACCAGTCCTGTACTGGTTACTGACATTTCCCCCTGTATTAAAACAAATAGGTAATTATGTGGTTGATAAATGCTATTATGTACTCCTGAGGTACAGAGGATGGTTAACAGTGTAATCAAATATCAACACTGTGATGTATATTTTTGTACTGTTTTACTCACAGTCCCCAGAGAAATGCTAGAGTAAGGATATGCCACAATATACATCATACTAGAGAATTCTTGGAATGCAGCCCTGGAATGGTCATCCAGGCACTGCAGGGATTGCAAATGGCAATGCAGGATGACTGGACATCATTTCTGACCGGAGTGTGCCTGAACCAAAGTCCACAATCTTAGTTTTGATAATCCCTATTACATATGGTGAACGTTGGCATAATAAGACTCATGAAGCCATAATTTTTTTTTTT
>VZTI01001047.1:233163-253270 GCA_013397865.1 Struthidea cinerea | reverse complement strand
TTTTTTTTTTTTGACAACAGAATCTTTTGTGTTTTGTGAACTGAATTGCTAGGAAAAATCCCAGACAATTCTGGGGATTCTGTTTTGTCTTTGGCCACATGTGACACAGATGGAAAACCCGATAGCAGCAGTCATTGCTTTTATAGCAGTAAAATGGAGCTTCTCTCAGATTTCTGTTTGGATGTTACCAGGCTCTATCTCCTTAGCAAAGTCACTGGTAGTCATTTTGGTAACAGCATTATTCTGCTTACTTCTCTGTCTTGAACATTCAGAAAGTTTCACTACTCACAGAGCATGATAACCAAGATTCATTTCCCTTCTGGAAGTGGTGGAATTACACCAGCAATGAATTGTACCCATGTTTATATTTTAATGTATACTCTGGCTGTCGTAAGATAGTTGTGTATAATTAAAGACTGTTTTGTAATGCATTTTTACAGGTGGGCTGAATTAATACCTTACTTTTGAAAATTTGAACATAATATTCTTAACGCACTTTTACACAGTGGGATTGTACAGACTTCTAGAAAACAAATAAAAAATGGAAAATTTCCTCATCTCTTATTACATTTACACCCATGTAGGCATTTGCCGAGCTGAAATGCTTATATTCACAATATAAACTTTTGACTCTTGAGTTAAGGAAGTAACTGCCAGAAACAGCATGTTCTGTGTCTCTATACAGATCAGCCACTGCCTGAAAACATTATTGACCCAACCTGGACTGGTTTTACCCACCATCCACCATGAGGCTGATCTTGTCCTGCTATTCCCACCTCATCATAAAAGCTATTGCAATGCCCTGTTCTTATGTAGTGATATTACTCCGAAGATCTCAGTTCTTTAGAACTGCTTTTAGAAGCAATCGAAACACGAAACAGAAAAAACAGATTCTTAACTGCTAGAAAGAAAACACTATGTATTTTGTATTTTTTACAAGGCAATTCAGAAATTACAAAGCTGTTTTCTTCAACTTTTTATTTCAACAGGGTATTTTCTCTAACACGCAAGTCCTTAAATTTTAAAATAAATATGGAAGAATAGTATGTAGAATAATGGAATACAAAATTAGATTTGAGCTAGCAAGGCATGGCTTATTTCTTAAAAGGATAATCACACTAAAGTTACAAGATTGTGTTTTATCCTATGGTTCTGTAATTATATCACCATAACATTTTTTTGCATTTATTCTTAATATTACAGGATGAGAGCTTGTGATTTTCTGTTCAAGCAGATGAACATGTGTAAGTGAGGTACAATTGTTATTCTGCCTAAATGAAAATATTTGAACATTCTTCAAACATAGGGAAGCACTGTGACTTTGAGTTGAATGGATTCCATCATACAGGTCTTTCTGAGAAAGGTCTTAAATCTCACACAGGTCAACCTCATTCACCTGAAGACTATTCACCTCAATGAGGTTCATCTGCATGATGAAGAAAATTCCACTCAGCCTGTGATGTGCTAAATTTATTTTTTAATTAAAGTAAATCTGTCCTAGGTAAATATATGTGAATATTTTTTCAGTGTCTTAACTGAACGCAGACGTCAGGCAAAATCTAGAGGTCGGCATCCTGATCCCAAATTTCTGATAACTTTTGTTGCTAGGGCTGCAGATCTGCCTTCTGCTGTTTCATCTCTGTTGCTGGGGGGACAAAATGCTGCTTCTAAATCCTCTGCTGCAGGTGCTTTGATTTAATCTAGCACCACTTCGGAGACAAAGAAACTGTTCTAATGCAAGAAAAGAAAAACTAGGTGCCATGGTGATGAGGATCTTGTAAAATGCTTAAGCAAACCAAGTTACACCTGCTACAATGATAGCAGGTGCACACCATTAGAATATGCAGCACTTCCCTATCAGAAAAGAGTTATTCCAGACAAGGAAGGAGACATTGTCTAAACCAGAACATCAGGGCACTGATGCTTAAGCCATATAAAGCTAGATGAATAGAATCAACAAGAGATAACTGGCATGAAGTGGGAAAATTGTGTTGCTAGCTGAATGAGCTCAAGATGCATCCAATCCAGTAGCTCGTGTCTAAGATGTTTACCAAAGAAGGGGCTGGGAGAGCATTTTAGACAGAGTGATTTGTCTGTCTACCAGATTATGATAATTCTTCCAGCCACTCCTCTGTTTTTTCCAACTGTTAATGAAATATATAATTTTTGTCTCTGAATGGAATTAATAATAAGCAGTCCATAGTAAGTCCATCTAAAACCAGACAACCTAACCTACTGTCTCCCTATGTACTGCAAAGCAACTCTACTCATTAAAGAGACACTGCCATCCACATGAACATTCAAAGTAATCACTACAAGGATAAACCTTAGTCTTTTGAGTATTAATTATTAAAATTTGCCTATCTCTTTAATTCCATCTTTGTTATTCAAACTGTGTTTGGACTATGCTTTGAAACATCTGGATGATCAAAGGTTACAGATGCTGTGTCACCAGTGATTTAATTTTTAGCCCATTTTCCTGAGAAAACAGGGCTTATGAGAAGGTATTGCTGCTCATTTTATCCCTCTGCTCCTCTTTATAACACAGCTTTTAAGATAATTAGCACTTTCATTTTGAAAGAGAAGCAGAGGATATTTATATTTCTACAGTTATAATGAAAAATAGCGAACAAATAGTGGAGCAAACCCCAAATTCATGACCCCAGAAAAGGACAGGAAAGCAGAATTTTGCTGTCCTGCTTTTTATTTGGCAGCAGTGGTTTGGTCAGTTGCAGGTTGTACTGGGGCAATTGATACATACATAGCTCCAAGCCAGCCAGTGTTTTCTGGGAAGGAGAAAAAGTGATGGAAGCACAATAGGCTTGATAATGAAAGTGGCAGGCGGTTATTCGGGGGAAGAAGAACACTAAACAGCAGGAACTGCAAGTTTCAATAGATTCACTGCATATGGAAAAAAATCTTCTGTCTAAAGTCAAAGAAAGAATGTGAGCAGAGGCAAGAGTGATTGTGCAATTTAGAGGGACAACTGTAAATGACATAAACTGTAAATTGTGTGATTATTCTACCTTCTCAAATTATATAAAATACATTTTAAATTGATCTTTGAATATGAGAATCATGCTGTAAGTAAAGAAATTGAAGGGTTTTGTGATAACAAAATACTAATTTAATTTCTGAATTTAAACAGAAAATAACACTAATTTCTCCATGTAAATTATTCTCAAAGTTGAGAAAACTCATCTGATTAATCACACACAATGAACAGATAATTACTATTTAAAATATTTTGTACTTTGGTTACCTTTTGCATTTTTGCAGTGTCCAAAGATTTCACAATTCTGCTGAAGTGCTGAAGACCAATCTCTTCTAGTTGAAAAGTAGCTAGATAACAGATAACTATCAAAAGATACATACATTTAAAATGCAGCAGGCAGTTCTAATAAACCTATACCCTATACTCAACATACTCTAGGATTTAGACTGTTACCTTAATTTTAAACTATTTTGATAGTGAATTTTTCAACATACTCTGGTTTTAATGTTTTCAGAGAGGACAGCTCTTACTCTTCTGTTACAAATTCATGGTTTATTATACATAACAACATTCTAGATAACAAAAAAATTAAACATAAAATTTAATATTTCTAGTACTTATTTTGCTTTTTTTCCAAGTGACCATTTTACCTAAAATGTTGTAACCTTTGTTTTTATTCTGAATTGGAAAAAAATCAAGTTTTACATTATGAAATCTCAAACCTGAATCTTGCACCCTCTACGGCAAGTACACAGCTGAAGGATCTTAGAGGTCTTTTCCAACCTAAATGATTTATGATTCTATTCTGTGATACAGGAAGAGGCACAGTCAGTACTGTGAAATTTTAGTAGACCTGTAAAGTTCATGGGCTCCTGTATCAGCTTTCATTAGTCCAAACTCACTTTGATCAAGCAAGCTTCACTTACAGTGCAGTGTTTTAGCTGCCACCAAACTGCAATGGTAAAATCAGTAAATTCTGACCAATGTGCTGCAGCCAACTCAGTGTATCTTTAGGCTTCAATCTCATGTGCTTTAGTACAGCAACATATTTAATCAGTCTTAGCAGAATATACATTTATCTCCTACAAGCTTTATTAAATTCAAATCTGCTCACACATAGCAACAGCCTTTATAAGCAGCTTTGATCATTTAAGTGTCAATGCAGCTTGGCAAAGGGAATCACAAGCAGCTTAAAAAAATGTAAGCCAATGACCTCAGACTTTCAACTTGTTGATAAAGGAAAATTTTCTGTGCCTGCCCTCTGCCTATGATTAATGGAGGCTTTTAAGTGGACCAGTTCTGACAATCCAATTATAGCTACACTCAGCTTAAAGGTATAATTTATGTGCCCCAGACAATGAAAAACATGGCACTGGAGAAATGGAGACAATGAAGCATTACCATTCAGAATAAACTCAATACACTAATAATTTCATCCTTGACAGTTTAGGTTCCCTTTTGTTTGTTGTTTGATTTAGATTTCTGTACTTTTCCAGATTGTGACAGAAGCAACCAGAATTGCCATAGAAATTTAGTAGCTTTTAAAACATAAAATGTAGATATATTTATATTAGATAAGTTTCTTTGTATTTTTCAACCACTTTGAATTAAATTAACTTTTAAATATACCCACAAAGATTCAGAACTTATCTGACTTACAGAACCATTGGAATTTGTGATTTCAACATACTTAGGGACTTAATAAATCAACCTCAGCATGTGTATATTAAATAAATAGCATTGTACTTCTCAATACTTGAAATAACTTTGGGAGTAGTACCAACTACCCTAATTAACTAGCTCATACTATCAGATATAATTATATCATAACTGATTCTAACCAAGTAACTAATAAAATGAAAATAGTTGATCTCACTCCTGGAGACAGCCAGAAGCCTACTTATGTCATTGTGATGGTCAGTAATGAAGAAATGCAGGTATGGATAGAGACAATTGTGTCTGCATACTGTGAGACATGCTGTGTTCCTCAGCACACAGAGCTTTGTTACACAGTTTCGTCTCTGAATGGCAGAGGTATTGGGTTGCACAGAGGAGAATAAAAGGAAATCACTGAAGAACATTTTTTAAATGGATAGTTAAACTTCCAAGATGCTTCTTCCAGCCATTGATGCTATTTTCCACCTGCGTCTTACCTGACTTTCTTAGGTAACATTCCAGTTAACACCTGTAAGAGTTCAGACTAAATAACAATTTCAGATTTTAGACTTCACATCATAAGGACATTGGAAAAAGTCGTGTACTTCACACTGTACTAGGCACAATGACAATGCTTCCAGTGTAGCATAATACCAAGACCTACACTAGTAAAATGATATTTTTTGAAGTTTTGTGGTAAACAGATTTGGTATTGTAAAGACAACTTACCTAAATAGAGATTACGCTCAGAAATTGGGCAGTATCTCCCATCCTGAGCATAAAAAGCATTGACTACTACATCCAATATGGATTTATATTCTGTGCATCCTTCTAGTGTATCCAATACAAATTTTTCTTCTGTCACGTTAAGAGTCTATAGAGATACAAAATTAATAATGATTACTGTATTTAGGAAAGAAAATGTTAGTTGTGTACAAAAAGTACAACCATTTTGAAGTAACTGGAAAACATGAACAATGAACAGCAGTGCCTTTGGTAGGGCTGCTGCCCTTCTAATGCTATCAAATAAGGGCAGTCCTAGCAAACTAATGGCCCTTGTTAAATAAAATGTAACTTTCTCCAATGTTAAGTGTTCATTTTATCTGCTGACATATGCATTGAGTTAAAAGACCTTGATGTGTGAATGTCAGCAGTTGATGCAAAGAAAATCTGAAGTCTCTGAGCTATGAGCAATGATTAACTTAGTCAACAGTATGAGACAGTTTCAGTAAGAGTTTGGTGTCCCCTCAGGAGACCTCTTCTTTGTCAGTGATGTCTGTGCTACTTAGGGAGACTAAACTGAGGGGAGAAGCCAGACAGAGACTATGAAAAAGACTCTTAACTGCTACTGAAACCTAACTTGGGAGAATATGACTAATTTACGCTAAACCTGTGAGTGCCAGGATTCTTTTTAATGCAGACTGTTTCTTACCCTGTTACATTCCTGGTCACTTGTAATGTTCATGCAGTATCCCAAGAGAACAGGAAAGTCAGGTGCTCACTGTGTGCCTTTTGGGTCCTAGCCCATAATCCCTTTAAAAAGTCTGAATGCTCCTCAACTTTACAGAGAGCTTCAATAAATAACAGAAAGGTTATAATAAATAACCTATGGAGTATCTGCTAGTATATGAGATAAACTTCTAGTATGAACCACCTTTAAACATTGCAATAAAATCTGAAGCCCAGTACAGTTTGTTATTACATGAATTGGAAATGGCCAGCTGAGCTATGACAAAATTACAAACAATAATGATCCTTCGATTTAAGGAGGTTAGACAAGAAGCCAAGAAAAAAGGCTAAGTGCATCTTCTGAAAACGTGTAGTCCACATTTGATGTATGGTCTCTCCCAGAGCTCTGAGGTGTGGGAACAATTGAACTGCAATAATATATCAGATTAGATGTTCACCTTGCCCAGTAGGCTGCCTGCTACCCTCTTGATTGCTTTATTTCCCTAATGTAATTCATTTCTAGTTTATGGGTATTATTAGAGGCTGCTGGATGGAACTCTGTGAGTTTTCTGATGTGTGACACTATACAGGGCTTTGAGATTGAGCAAATACAAGGCAAAACTTTAAAATTGCCATTCTAGTATTTAAATGTAAAAAATTATGCAGAAGAATTTGAAGTGTATTTTCTCAGGTTGTCATTCAGAGCAAGCATAAATTTTTTTTGCTACTCCTGCTCAAAACCCAGGTTTCATTCCTTCTAAATTGTGTATCATCACCAGGAAAAATGAGGAAAAAGAATGAACAAATCTTAAAATACGCAAAAAAAAATTTACAAATATGGGAAATATGGACTCCATCTTGCTAAGCACTGAGGGATTTTGTGAGGCACAAAGTTCATTCCAAATATACCTTTTAAAGATGAAGATTTATGGAAGTTCTTTCATAAAACTAACAAAGCAGATCCATAAATCTAAGCCCCCACTAAATGATTAAATTTATCTATATCTCATATTTGATATGAGATCTTTAAGAATGCACCACAAAAGGCAAAAACAAACCTAAATAACTGAATGGCAAGGTGAGAGAGGATGTCGTTCCAGTGAAAGCAAGATTGTGACATTTTCAATCGAAAACAATTGCTCTCCTTGAGCAAATGGCGTTGTTCATGGAGAAACTGCAGAACATAGTAACTCTGGTAACAAACCAAAAGTCCATCCTAAAACTGGTCAAGCCTCTTGGAAATAAGCCCAACAAAAACTCTCTCAACTATCTCTGCTAGAAAGCTAAAATTTCAGTTGTTTTCAAGATCTTTATTCGATTAGAATCTTTGCATTCCTGTTCTGTATACTTTGATATAAAGTGCTATGGCAAACCTGTGCTTTTCAAATGTACTTTGGAGAGGTGACCAAAAGTAGATAAAACAGGTAAAAAGAGAACACCACCTGTGCCCAAATAATCTGCTATACAATAGAGACTACAGCATAAAAATGTAATTGCCTGTCTACATTTACTCTACTTTTACTGCTCTGAGTTAACAAGTCAGTCAGAATTGTTAGGATGAACACGGAAGTTCTTAATCTTGCTTACGCCTTGAGCAAGAATGTACATAACCACTACATGGCCTTGAGACAAGCAACAGGCTGACAAGAAGTGCAGCCTGGGGACAGCTATGCTTCACAAAGTCAGTACCAATTGGCAGTTCTGGGGACCACAGGCCAAAAAGTCTTGTCATGAAACATAATCAGTTGAATCTGCTTTCAGCCACAGAAGGTACTAAATGTTCTGTTTCTACAGGTACAAAACGAGAACAGTTGAGCAGCCTGCAGCTGTGTCACCTAAGGAAGTGATCTCATCACTACTCAATCAACTAAACAAGACTGGGCAGGAGGAGCATTTGGATGGGAAATCCCAAAGGTGAGCCAGTTGTTGGTTAAGCCCTGCAGATAATCTAGTGAATCAAAACCTGAGCCAGTGCTTTAAACCAATTATGATACTCTCTGCATAGAAAGTGCACTGTGTCCTCTACAAATTTCATCAAGGAGATTTACAGTTTATCAGTATATCTGAAATAATAAAGGTTTTGGAAAAGTAACATGTTGGATAGGTGTAATTTCTAGCACTAATTTCCTAAATGCATTCTTTCTGTGGGGCTCTGTGCTGCACTTCATGTCAGTGAGATGTATTTCAGAGTGGGTCAAGTGATCCCGAAATGGTACAGTATGACAGATTGTATGTTTATAGCACCTTTTGTATGAGGTTTTCAAAACACTTTACTAGCATTAATTGTATTTAATGAGATTCCTTTTGGCTAATATCATTTTGTACATGCAGGAACTATGGCATGGAGCAAGTAAGAAATTTGCCCCAGGCAACACACTAAGTCATTGGTGCCAACAAGAATTAATAAACACTAATTTGTGAGCATTTATTCTGTCCATCAGAGCAACTTTTTAACTTTTCAAGTATACTGTAATCACATATTTCTCTGAAACAACTAGCAGTTAGCTAAGTTTGCAAGTATGTGTGAGCCCTTCAGCATAAGGAAGGCCAGATTATTTATGGGTGAACGTAACACAGGTAGTGATCATCTTCTGTTACACTGAATATTAAAAATATCAGAAGACAAAACAGATCTGGAACAGATACAAATATCTGACAGTGTTCTCTCTATGGCATTGAATTTCAGCTTCTTCTGATTACTAAGTGTTTAAGTTATAAAAAAAAATGATTCTGTCTGAATTTATCCTGAATGATCCTGGTGAAGAAAATGTGATTCTTGTCTAATTCTTCTTGTGCTGATTGGTTTTACCTCCCCCTTTTGGGAAAACCCTAATACCTGTAGCCTGCTTCCATGGACATACTTTTCCTGCTCTCTGACACACAGCTGTAGCTGGGAATCAGTCAAGTTTCCTCAAGGAGAGAAGAGACTGTGTAAGAAGGGCTTTGAACACAAACAACTTCCAACATGGATTAGTACAAGAAATAGCATGAATGAAATGGAGAAATATCTGCAAAAGACAAGCTTTGCCATCGTGGGGGTATTGTAATAAGGCTGGTTACAGTGGGACCTGTTTAAACGGGGCAGAGAGATCAGAAAAGGAGAGAAGGAAAAGCTCTTCTCTCTGGAGAGAAAAAAGGAAAGAAGTATCGACCATGCTCTGTTTGAGACTTCTTAGGCTAAGGATATATTTTAGGTGAAACAAACATTTTAGAAAGAAGACAATATTTGATGAAAAGATAAAACAGCTTTCACCTCCTGAGAGAACTGTGCAATAGTGTGTAGTGAACTTGTCTTCTGCTAGGTAGAACGTACACATTTTGCAGATACAGTCTGATTAGTTTAGAGTGCTACAGATATCAGTGCTAGTCCTCTCCAAGGGTCTAATCAAAATGCTGTGAAAATGAAAGAAAATATTTCTACTGATGCCACCAGGGTTTGAATCAGTCACCAGAACCCAGTCTTCTTTCTTTCTGAAGTCAGTGGGAAAAAACGACTGGGATCTTTGGATATAAGTAGGAAAATATCCTGCTTCTACTATTCACAGTCTATGTTGCAGTCACAAGCTAGTGTTTTTCATCTTCAGCAGACAGTGCTGACCAATGCTGTACTAAGAGGTACAGTTAACATTATTTTCCCTTGTACTTAGTATTAAATCCCAGAACACTGCAAAAAAACTCAGATTCCATCATTTCCTTAGAAAAATCCTAATCTGCATTTATGTCAGTAACTAATAATACAAATTATACTTCTATAATTTAATAGGATTTTTGTTCACCAAAGCTATCATTCTTGCATTACATTGTCTTCATATTTAAAATGAAATCTGTGACTTTTGGCATTTGGGGATTTTACTCACAATTGAGTAAAATTAGTTGAGTGGGCATGTGTGAGACACAGCTGAACCAGCACAAATGAGAACTATGAAGAGTTGTGCCAAATCACACCATGTTCTTGTGAAATGGGAAGCTCATAAACAGGCTCATCTTGCTGTCAACATGAGAGGAATAAAGGAGCAGAACAGTGAATTGGGGTGGCAGTTCTGGTTTTACAGAAATAAGCTTTTCTGTAGCTGGGATGTATGTAGGAAGGTCAATATGATGGGTCTAATCCTGCAACTCTAATTGTAGCAGATAATTCCACTGAAAATAAAGTGAGTTATTTGCATAGAGAAAGGCACAAACATCACACGGTAACTCCTGTGTTAAACTCTGTCTCTTGTTATCATAGCAAAAGCTTGATTCTAACAGTCAAAAGGAAGAACAATACTCGGGATGCTTCAGTTAGGTACAATATATAACCTTTTTTTCAAAATGAGCAGATGCAGTCCATTTCTAGAAATGGTCTGATGAAACCATATCCTTATGTACAACATGCACTGGATGAAAGATCACTTGGATATAGATAATTTTTGACAGATTTAAGTGAAGAATGCTTAATAAAAAGAAGGGGGTTTAGTACACAAGAGTGAAGATATTATCTGGACGGCATCAGTCTGATAAAAGGAGTATTAAAAAGCATTTAGGAAGATAAACAAGGAGAGGTAATCTGGCCATTCAAATGAAGAACAACAGGAACAGATGTAAATTTGAATGTGAATATGTAATAATTTAAAGATGTGAGACAGACTTAGGAATTATTTTAAGTTAATGTGTTAGGATAATTCAAATTGAATTCTGTTTTAATAGCAACAAGTCACAATATTGAAGCAAGAACATTTAACTGGTCTTACTTGTTTTTAGGTGGTTTGAGGGAATAATATGATTCTTCGTGCTTGAAGGTGAGGGCTTGTTTGTTGCAATTAGGAATCATCCATCATATTGCTAATGAATCTGTAGTTTTATTTATAGTTATTTATAGTTACTTATAGTGAAAAACAAGTCCAATATTATGTTATAAACATTGTAAATTACAGTACAATAAACATGAAGACTGTAAAACCTAAATTACAACTCAAAGTGTAGTTTTCTTCCTGGAAGAAAATACAGTCTGATCAGTCACTGAGAACAATAAACAGAAATTCCTTTTATGATGTAAAGTTTACCTGTAGCAGAAACAAAATGTATGGAGTTTAACACCTCTAGACTGATATTGATTGTAACATACTAATTAGAGGAAACTGTGTTATTCATGTCCCATTATTCAATAATTAAAAATCCTTCCATATTTCATCTTTTTCTCTAAAAACAAGAGGTTAATAATGAGTGAGTTTTCCTAACTCCACTTTTATACAGAAGTCTAAACGAGGAGTTGGAAGATAGGAACTGAGACTGGAACATGTCTTTCTTGCTTCCTGAGTGGCCTTGTAGAGATTATGCTCTCTCTTGACACCTTGGTTTTCAACACTGACAACTACCTGGCACTCAGCAGTTTGTTTATACATTTCCATCACATCAAAAAAACATTCTATCATTATACACACAGTGGTTCAGACAGACCTGAACTACTGTCACAGTAATAGTTTACCTTTCTTTAACCTCACTTTCTTTTCCTTTAGCACTAATTTTCTGATTTCCTATTTGTATATTGAAACACTGAGTGGTTGCAAACTGCAACAAGTGAAAAATGTATCCCAGTGGTTATTTGATATGGTATCTGCTTGATCTACCTCAATTACAAAAATGCAGGGAAAGATGGGTGCTTTTTCAACGCAGCACACAGGGATTAGAAGTGCAGCCGTTGCTGCTGTAAATGGGCTGTGTAAAGCTAAATCCCACATACAGCTAGGAAAAACCATACCTCTGGAGAGCAGTATGTAATGCCATCATTTCCTACAAATAAAGATGGCAAACTACTTATCTCATGTACACCAAGGTATGTACAGGGCAATGCTGCTGACTTTGGGCAGTCCCTCTGGAATATATTTGGAAGCAGACTGTACAGCCAACTGTTTTCCAAGGGGATTTCTGTCTAAAAGCTTGAAACGAGATTTCCTACACTGAGAGGATATGCTCAGGTGGAACATTGATATTTGAATAAAATTATAAAGATGCATTAAGAAGTTAAAATAATAATAATAATCAAGAGATTGATTCTGCTTCTGCTGAAGTTAATGGATAACCTCCCATGTTATTTGAGAGGAACAAGTTGAGAGCAGCTCACATGGCCTCATACATGTAACTGATTTTTGATGGGAAGTTGTCAAATTTTCAGGTTTTTACCTAACAATTTGGAAATATTAAGTAGTTTCAAACCAAATGCAGGAAAAGAGCTTGGGATGTATTTTCAAAGTGGCACACAGGGGTCAGCAGTGCCTTACAAATTTTGGCCTTCTGGTTTGCTTAAGAAAATCCATGCACATTTTACCAAGTGAAAAACAGCCATTTGCATGTATTTTGTGTGAATTTAAACTGCAGCAGTAAACTCCCCTGAACATTCTGTTTGCCCTTGCCATGCCCAGCCCAGGGCAAGCAGAGCTTTCACTACAATACAGGGTGAGCCTGGGACAAGCCATGCTGGGCCAGTCTGGGAGCTCGTACTGATAGAAGAGAGCCTGTCTCGCCTTTGCTTCTCTGTGGCATCTGCCTCTTGTAGGCTTCAGTTTGAAGAGAGAGACAGAGTTTTCTCATTTGATTTGGGTACAGTAGAGATTGGAACTGAATGTTCAAGAACTTTGAGGTGAGCAGAACAAGACCAAAGAGGTGAGCAGGACTTGATGCACAGTGACAATAGTACTGGAATCAACCACTTGAAGAGATGGAACTGGGACAGGTTAAATAAAGAGACCTGGGCAAGCAAACTTGAGGGCAAGAGAAAGGAGAGTGATAGAAAGATGACGGAGCATAGAACAGAACTCAGTTTATCTTTCTTTGCCATCCACCCAATATTTGGCTAGCAGAGTATTCCAAACCTCTACTGTACAGCCATTGTGCACTGTCAACATAAAAAAATTTCTACACAGCCTTTATGAAAGACCAAAATATACTATTTCACATAATCATGTATTTTGACTTTTGTTTTAATTATTTATGTAACCTTACATGCATCTAGAAATTAAAAACAAAATCTTGCTGAAGATTGACTATGCTCTGAACTATGTCATCTTTGCAGTAGCACAGTGAAACCAGAAGAAACCTGTTGGATTTTGACCAGAATATTCAACAATGACTGATTGTATACTTAGTAAAAGATCTAATATGGAAATTATGAATTCCTTCTTACCATCATTTGCAAAGCAAGTATGTTTTCAACCTGATGGCTTCAACCCGATTTATTTCATGCTTCTTACTTTTTTATATACATTCATATTGCAAAGCCCTTCATTTTAAAATGTAATTGTTTGCCCACTTTCACTTCTTTTCCTGTGCCTCAGTTCACCAGCTATTTTTACTGCTTTAATTTGCAAGGATTCCCACAAGAATGGTCTTATGCCGCTGGTGAATGGCTGATAGGGATATTTGGATCAAGAGAGATTGCACCTTCCAGACTCCCTCCCACAGGACTGCATCCAACTTCCTTTCATAACATATTCCCATTTATCATGTACACAAATAAGAACCCTAAACTTCAGTCTAGGATGCCGGCCTCTCTCTGTGACATTTCCTTGTTGTTGTTGTCAGTGTAATTTCAACAGAGTGAAGACAAAACTTCAGCACTCTCATGCTACTTCTTTCCTCAATTATTGGTTCTGTTTCCACCCTGCCTGTCTGTCAAGCCCATAACTCCAGAGGTCATTTTTCATGCAGATTACTCCCCAGGATATCATCACCAGTTGATGTGCACATTTTCACTCCTTTTGAACACTACGTTTCAAATAGTATTTTCCTATCACTTCATAGCTAAAAATCTAAGGTAGTGTCTCAGAATTTTCTATTTTATTGAAATAAGTGTCTCTTTTGTGGGTTTAACTTACCCCATTTTAGTAAATCAACCATCTGGAATGCTACCGTTGAGTTCATCCTGCTAGTCCATTGATTTGACCCACTTACTCCACCTACCATCTCACAGTTGATTCTAGCACATAAAACTGAAGCTGCCTGTCAAGATGCTTCACAACTCAGTTCCATTTTGCCTTTAATTTCTTACTCTTTACTGATGCCTTCCCCATTTCTGATCAGCCAAGGAAGCCCATCCTCTCATTTCCTTTATTAGATTTCCAAAGAAGTAATTTTGTTTAATTTCAATCAGTTCCTACATGTACTTATATTGCTCTTAAAATCTACTTTATTCTGACAGAGGTTTTGCACTGCAAAGTGTCCTTGGCTCCTTGCAGTTCAGGTGACCGTGTGTGGCTGTCAGAGGTACTTATTTTGAGGATCTGGCACTTGACAAGACTGGCATCACAGTGGCTCCTGCAGCCCTACTGGGGTGCTGAACTCCCTTGAACGTGTTCTGGAATGACTTGCATGTACTGTGTTTTTATTTTGAGGGAAATAATCTAGCCCAAAATTGTTGGTTTCACCAGGAACATCCCCAGTCAGGTGAACAATAGGCTAAGGAGGATATTTTATGGAGGTCATCAACAAGTTATGAAAGAACTAAACAAGACACTTCAGATATCACATTAGAAGACATAAAGACTCTAAACCATCCAAATAAAATAAAGATATACATTAGAAATTAAATGTACAGTGTTAACAATGACTGGAATCTGACTGCACTTGAGGGGATGGAAAACTATTAACCAATTGAAAGAGTTTCATAGAACAGAAGATTGTAACTTGTAGTAAAGTCAAGTGTGATATGCTGTATACCTAAGTCAGTACATAAATAAATATAGAGCTGTGTCTTGCAATGACTTAGATTTGATCTCTTAGAATCTGACTCTCCTGATTTTTCTCTGGTCAGTAGACAACATGAGGTTTGCTGTTTGTCATGTTGCTGTCATGAGACAAACAGGCATGAATCTAGTCTGTGATTTAGAGCCAGGGTGTTAATCAGGATACAAACTGAAGAAGTTTCTGCACGAGTTAGTTAATATTGGCTGATTGGTAAGTGACCAAGCCTGGAAATCATGTGTACAAAAATGCTGCAATATTTTTAGGATCATATGCCTCTTATGAAAGAGAAAAGAAAGAAGTGAATTTTTCATGATGAATTTTAATCACCCATTTGGTCCTGAAACAAAACTGAATTTTATATAAACATAGATCTTACTTTTTACTGTCTTTGATAAATCCTATGTAGTAAGTGAAATTAGCCCAGAGAAAGATTTTGGCCTTGTCTTTGGCCTCAGGTATCCTTCCAGTCCTTCCCCTTTTGAAAGGGTTTATTATGAAACTTTAGATTAATATTTCTCTAATGGAGTTACTGTTTCTTTTTTCTTTGTATCACCTTTCCTGGGCCGAGAAGAACAATGATCTGAGGGCTCATTTTTGTAAGTATTTATTTTGGCAGCAGTGGTAGCTGAATTTACCTACTCTCTGCCCAGTGAAAAATGATTATTTTGCAACTGGATCAGTTCCCTGATGTAATTCAGGATATTAATACACAAAGAGTTATGCCAGTACTACAAGGCAGGAGGGCAGGGATGGAAAATAGGGGTCTGAGTGGCAACTATTTCAGAAGGCAAGCATCCAGGGAATGAGTGTGGAACCACTGCTCAGCCCCTGGCTTTCATATCCCACCTCCATGGTTTTGTATTCTTGTAGTCATTTGTATTTATGCAAAATCAATACAAAAGACTGTCTAACTGGAATAGCAGTGGTTCATACCTTATTGTCAGAGGTGGAAATGAGCACTGGAGCTACATGGCAGTGTGGAATCAGGGCTCCAACAATGCCATTTGATAACACATGGCACACACAGACAATAGCAATCTAAACAATATTACTCTCTTCCCTCAGTGATTTGCTAAAGCTGATTCAGTGCACTAGCTGCCTCAGCACAAGTCAGGGTGACACTGAGGACAAAGAGATGAGAAGAGGTGACAGACTATGGTCAGGAAAGGATGGGAACTGCTTCAGCCAGAACAGATACAAAAAGGCAAATCATGGTCTGGTTACTTGCAGTATTAAATTAGAATCTGGTAGCTGATTTGTTGTCACTGTCCTATCCCACTGTTCTGGTGGTCACTTATGTCCTCAAAGCAAGAATACCTGGTCCTGCGACTCAGCTTCTGAACTGCATTTGTACATACAAATGGGTGGTGCTGCCAGAAACTTCTACTTGGAAGAAAGAAAGGAATAAGAAACTGCAAAACAGCTTAGTCAGAATGGGAACAGAAGTTTTCCCTATCATTATCTGATCCATTTTAGAAGGTTGTTGCTTTCCTGGTTTTTTTTTTTTTTTTTTTTTTATTGTTGCTATCCAAGCAGTTTTTCAACCCCTCTGATCTTTACTGCCTTGTTTTCTGGTGATAACCATAAGAAATTTGGACTTTACTCATGAACGAAAAATGTCACTGTAAGAGTAATCAATGAAAGTTACAACAACATGTTAGAAAATAGATACCATTACATTTGAAATCACATAGTAGCAAAGTAAACCGTGGGAGATGAACTGAAACTTAATATACCTGCAACATCATAGCTGATTCATTCAAGAAATCCTCCATGCTCTGATTTTCAGGGTTAAACTTGTTAAGCTGTTGCACTATTAGTGCAATAAGTTCTCTATGGCTGACCATCTTCACCATGGAGAATCCTATAAATACAGAAAATCATTACTTTTTCATGCCCCCTTCAGTTGCGGCATAATGCATGGTGATAGGCTCATATAGAAGTTACACTGCAGTAATGTAGAAGAGAACATTTTGGTCAAGCTTTCAAGATCACAGTTAGTCAGAACAGCTGATAAGAGAAATGAAAACACAGCACAAACATAAAAAAAAATAGAAGACATAATGACATATTGTAAATATCTGAAAATATCATAAGGATAAATGGTTACTGCACCAGGTTATTTGACAAAATATAATTAAAGATAATATAGAGAAAAGCATGGATTTTTTCCTGTGTGCATACAGCTCCTATTTAACACACTGCTCTTCCCAGTGAGATGCAACAGAAAGCAAAATTTTAGTCTTAAATCTCATCACATGTTGCTGTCAACAGCCTGTTTTTCAAAAGCAACAAAAGAATAGGAACAGAGAGGAATTATAAGGAAGCAATGACTGTTGGTCAGCAGGCTGGGCCGTGATCACAGCACTTCAGTGGTCTGGGCCACTGCCAAGGCTTCTGAAGGCACAGCAGTTGAGTACTTGTTATGTTTGATGCTTTGCTTGTGAAGTGACTGGATTTTGTCTACTTCAAATGATGTCTTACCCATATGTCTGAGAATGTGTAGGACTGGTTACCTCGATTTTAATGTTCAGATGACAAGAACTATAATACATTTGTTCCTACACATGCACATGTTTTTGTGTATGAAGGACCAATGACAGCAATTATCAGGCCTGAAAGTCATTAATCTGGTTTAGCAATGGGAAAAAAGCACAAAAGTAACTTTCCATGGTGAAAATAAAAATGTATTTTTTAAAATAGTTCTTGTATTTTATATATCATCATATTTTGATGGTAGAAAAGAATGTTTGATCAAGATGATTCATTACCACTGCGGTAAACACAGTTCATTTCTTGCTTTAAAATATTATAACATTTCGAGACACAGTGGTATTGTACTCTGCCGTTCAGCACTATCTTACTGTCTAAATAGCACTTTTCATTACTAATCTCAAGGCATTGAAAAGAAGAGTTTGTCTGTGGTTATGTTCAATATAACCTTTTAGGTACCTGTTATGATCAAGAAAAGATGTCCAAAAAAAAAAAAAGTCCAGCAAAACAGGGTTGGATCATGACAAGGGATGGCAAACACAGGAAGAGGCACTACTGTGCAGGGGAATCACTGTTACTCCGCTCCTTTGAGAATCATTTGTTTCTCAGGTAAGAACCTGCCAAGGTTCTTACACTCACAAGGGATTTCAGATGAGCCAGAGAGAAATATCTCTGTACTTCAGGATGAATCATAATTCAGGCTCCAACTTCTCTACCAGTAACAAATGCTTTTTCTTCTGGCATAGCAGTAAGAAATTTGAGCTCTCACACTCTGATATTCACCCCTCCCCGCAAATAACAATAATTAAACCCAAAAACTGGAATGTGAAAACTAAGATGTATAGTAATGCCTTCAGATCTCTGGACATACAGGGGTTCTTAACAGAAAGAACCCCACTTCTAATTAAAGAAGCTGCTATTATTATTGTCAATGTTTTAAAACATACACATCAGGAAAAAAATGTTTCTGCTATGTTATGCACCTTATTTCCACACAGTTGGTTAGAAAAATACTCCAATTACTATGTACAAAAATGATACAAATTTATACTGTGTATAAAATGGTAGAAATTTTTTTCCATTATCAGCTGTAGATTTCAGTTAAAGGAGGTGAGAACCTCACTTAACCTTATTTCAGAGTGGAGCTTGGAGATATTTTGAAAGCAATTACATAGGATAAGACTGGCCACAATTGTAGGGGTTGGTTTCAATGACCTGAAAGATTCTTTCAGGTTTTACATCTGCTCCTATGTTCCTGGCCTAGAAAGACTGAGATTGCATTTCCTCTGATGAAAGTTGTCCTTCTTAAAAACAGCTGAACTAAACCTCCCTGCAAAATTCAGACAGATCAGATGGAAAATGTTCACTTTGAGGGTCCTAATTTTAATTTTCATGTATTTCAATGTTTTGCATACCTACTGCAACTGTTTTCCTTAATATGACATGGTATTTTTTATCTATTATCTTGTATAACTTTACAGTTAAATACATATTGTACAAAACCTTCTGCAAATAAGTTGTATTATATTTATGAGGTGAGTTAACAAATGGACACCAAGGCTGGCTCCTTGCCTAGAATTTCAGGGAGCAAAGCCCAGCAACCCTGTCCACAGTGTAACACAGGCCCCCTTGATCTTTTCTACTGTACTTATAAAGATCTAATAAATATGAACACTGAAGAGGGTAGATTTAGATTAGATATTGGGGAGAAATTCTTCCCTGTGAGGGTGGTGAGGCACTGGCACAGGTTGGCCAGAGAATTTGTGGATGCCCCATCCCTGGCAGCGTTCGGGGCCAGGTTGGATGGGGCTCTGAGCAACCCGGTCAAGTGGAAGGTGTCCCTGCCCATGGCAGGGGGTTGGAAATAGATGAGCTTTAAGGTTCCTTTCAACCCAAACCATTCTGTGATTCTACGAAATAGATATTTTTTCTACGAAAAAATAAAGGAGCGAAGGAGTCACGAGCCTGCCCAGGGCACGCGCTACTTTCACACATCGGGAATTGCACCCGGCTTTCTTTCCGGAGGTGTCACGTACGGCCACATCTGCCTTGCACCGCCGCTCCTCTTCTCGTCCCTGGCTGTTCCCGGCGCTCCCGATCCCGCTCCCAGTTGCCCCCTCCGGGCGCGCGCCGTCCGTGTCCCGGCGCGGTCCCTCCGGCCGCACGGACCCCGAGCGCGCCGTTGCCAAGGGGCGCGGGGGCTGCTGGGAGCTGTAGTCCTTTCGCGAGCCCTCCTCAGTGTAGCGAAACGGCGCGACTGGGTGCGCGGAACTACACGATAGGGGAAACAAGATGGCGGCAGTTGTTTGCCGCCGTTGCCAAGGAACTTGTTTCACGCCTCCCCCGTGTTTCCGCTCACGGACAGCCAGCTGTCGGTGACCCGCCGGTTGCCGGGGAGCGGCAGCGCTGGCGGGCGCAGGCAGGGCCTGCGATCCCCGAGCGGACGCGCGCAGCGCGGCCTGCGAGAAAACTACAACTCCCGGCATCCACTGCAACAAGGCGGTCGCCGGGGCGTGGCCTGCGCTGTACGCACTCTCCCCGCCCCGTCCGCGTGTTACGCAAATGAGCAGCCGGGTGGGCGGGGCGACTGCCAGGGCCCGCCCCGGGCCACCACCCGATTGGGTGGGGAGGGGAGGGCGCGGGGGAGGTGTCGCGCATGCGCGGTGGGGTGGCGCTGCCGCCGGCCGCGCAATGTTTTGGGGGCGGTCGGGGCGGCGCGGAGCGCGCGGAGCCGCCGGACGGTCCCTGCGCTGACGGGAGCGCCCGGCGGCCGCTCCGCGAAAGGAGGCGGCGGCA
>VZTI01001047.1:200212-233002 GCA_013397865.1 Struthidea cinerea | reverse complement strand
AAGTCGCGAGCAGCTGCCGCTGCCCGGCGCCGCTCCCCGGGGTCACCCTCACCCCGCGGATGGAAGTCGGGACGCGGATCCCGGCGGATCCCGGCGCGCAGCCGCGGGTCGCTCCGCGCCGGTCCCGNGCTCGGGGCTCTACCCGGCACCGCGGAGCCCGCGGAGGGGCGGCGAAGCTGGCGGCTGTGCCCAGCCGTGCCCGGGCAGCGCTCCCGGGTGCGCTGCGGGCTGCGCAGAGCCTGGACCCGGGGAGATGTTCGGACGCTCCCGATGAGCTGTTAACGCTGTGTGTGTGCGCACCTGGGAACTTTATAAGTTCGGAGATTTATTGCAAGGTGCTCTGTACGTATGTATCTTCTGCCCTTCTCGCTTTGAAATTCTTGGAAGGAATCCAAGAATCGCGGTTTGCTTTGCAATGAAATTATCATCTTCTGGCACGAGTTAAGTAACAACTATCTGGAGAGTGATCTTGTCTCGCATGTGATGTTCGGATCGTAAATCAAGGACATTACTGGTTTTGAACATCTACAGCATCTTTTTCTTGTCCAGACATCGCATCAGTCAGTATAGTTACTCACTTTCTGAAGTATTTGATTTAATTTTGGTTCCTGTTGGTCACTATCACCCGTTTTTTCCTATGCTTTACAATCAGTAATAGCGTTGAGTCTCGATTTGTAAACCTTCCATGTACTCAGTTCTTTTGGATGAATTATGGCCAGTGTGTTGCAGTTAAAAAAAAAAAAAAAGCCGAGGTGATGCTGCAAAATAAAAGCTCATCTTATGCTGGCTTTATGGATTTTACATGTAGTCATAACTCTTGAGTACTGCAGAAGAACACGTACTTGTCAGATACTGCTGCTAATAGCTGCAGGGGAGATAATGTAGAGATTTAGTAACTGAAAATACAGTAACAAGTTATAGGTAACTTTCATGAAATGTTATTTCTGTATGTTTTATGCAAGGGAAAAACTAAGAGAAGAAGAGTTAATGAACAAAAAGAAATACTGGTAATCTTAAATGCAAAAGATATCATCGTGAATAGAGCTTTTGTCACTGTTTTTTTAACCAAAACTCATTAGACATCACATTGTTTTCTTTCTAATGGAGATTTCATCTTTTTGTGATAAATTTTTTTTAAACATGCTATCTCTTTGTTGTATGGTGTGTGTTTGGCATTCAGGGGCTGTATCAAATAATGTATACTTAAAGTTTTGTGGGACTTCTCTGTGGTGAAGGAACTTCTCAAGCCTGTCGCACGACACTGGACTTCATAAATCAGGAACACCTATTCCTGTTAGTTTAAAACCAGCACCACTGCTTTGTGTTGTATATTTATACCTTCTTTGCTAACAGTTTTTCTTAGTTTGAGTAGCTTACAACATCATTTTTGTTCTGGTATTCAGAATGGGTTGCTGATGAATTGTAAGAGCTTCAGAAAAAGGCATTTTTCCTGTTGTGCCTGTTGAATGGGTGTGGGTCGTGTCATTAAATACACGAAAGTTTAAATAGCACTTCTTTTATAGAAGGTGAGACAGAGGATCTCACATACAGGGACTGTACCTTCCCTGGTTGTACTACGTGCTTTCCTGTTGCAAGGATTCCTTCTCATATGGTCAGTGGGTTCCAGGGTCCGTTTTGAATATAATGCACTTTGAAGATGACTTTCCTGAATATTTATTCTGATGGGGTTCTCAGTACTCAGGACTTACGTTACTTATTTAAAACCCTCTGTTAGGTACTGTGGGTGCCAGGTGCTTTTTATCAGTTAGGTTTTGCTACTCCCAGTGATGGGGAATGCTTCTTCTGAAGTATTCCAGGTCCTACTGCCATATAACAGGACTTCTGCATGGGAGCAGATTTTGATACCACTGGACGGTTGGCCTAGAGCTTTGGTGGCCATTTAGAGGTACCTTTGAAGGTGAGGGGTGGGATGACATCAGAGTGCAGCAAATTCACAGTACAGCCTGCTCAGAAACCTGAATATATGGTTTAGCTTAATCCTAGGGGAACTATTTCATAATTCATCCCTGAAAAAACACAGCCCCAAAATATGTAAATTAATTCAGTTTAATCTTTTAAAATGGTGGAGACAAGGAAATTGAATAGAACAAAGTGCATAACAAGGTGGAATCACAGAACTCTTAGGATAATCATCAGTTACTGCAAGATGTAGGGCCTGCATCGAGGCAAGGATATTTACTTGGTAACTGCTGCATCTGTTTGAACATACCAAGAATGGGAGAGAAAATGTGGGTGTAGGAAGTGGAAAGTCTTGACTAATGTTGCAAGCATGTCACGAGAACAGCACGACTTCCCTAGATCCTTGTTCAGTGTTCTTCCTGTCCAGCTCTGTTGCTCAGGTATGCTGATATGCCAGATTGTAATAAACCGGTTCAAATGCCAGTGGTAGAGGTAACCAGAGAATGAAATAAATAGCAGTGATGTGATCTGTAGAGCTGCTGGGAGGCAGACTTTTAACTGATGTATTGGAGACAGAGCAGAGACAAGATTTTGTTTCCAGCCTCCTGTGCCACATCGATTGTCGTTTAATTTTTAAAATGTTGTCTGTAATATGTGTTTTGCTTTTGGGGACTGGATTCAATGCGTTTTTAAGTGTTTGGAGGGAAGCTGGTGTTTGCTTTTGAACACTTTTGCAGAGGAGTGATTTGAAGCAGTAGTGTTCTTGAATTGCAGCACATTGGTGGAACAATAGTTATTCTGTTTGACCTCCTCAGGACACTGCAGGCTTCCCAGGCACTGCCACCTTCCTGAGACAAAAGAATGATCCCTTCTAAATCAAGATACTTATCTGTATGCACAGATATAACAGCAATGTTCCCTGCCACTTCAGGGAATTTCTTATCTTGTACTGTCTGCTGCTGGAGCATTCCACAGGTGTCCGGTCAGAGCCTGCTCCCAGGCAGGTCTGAGCGTCCAGCAAAAATACGAAACTGGACTGGTTTTGAAGAGCTTTGAAATGCATTTGATATCCAAAGAATTCAGGATCATTTCTGTGAATGCTGCTGCTTAAATCTGGAGACTAGCTTGAAAAATGCGTGGGTAACTATCTCACAGGGGTACCTGCTTTGAATTGAGCTCATGTTTATTGATATTTTGAGAGCTGTTTTGTGTATGATGGGAAAAAAAGTCTGTCTCTAACCACAACTTGAATATGTTTTTAATCTGTTTATCATAGCAGATTGAAACACCTTCAGTTTGTGTTTATTTTTAGTATTTTTATTTTAAAAAATATTGCTTGTTTTGTGTTTATATCTCTGATTTTTTTTGCTCCTAGTTTCTTTGACATAGTAAATATCAACTTCTAGCAGTTAAGGTTGAAGAATTTATGTTCCTGTAATTCAGTCGAAATTCATAGTCGTTGGTAGTAAAGATACTGCTTTTCGAATGCCTTGCCGCAGTTAAAGGATGCTGACAAAGTATGCATAAAGTCTAGGGGTTTTGTAGGTGTGCTTTTTAACACCCCTACGACTGACCGAAGTGCAGCTGGGCCCTTAGGGCCTGTTTTAAATAAAAGGCTGCCTAACTCCCATGGGGATGTGAAGGTGGATTTACGGAAATGGCCCCAACTTGTAGCTAGGAGTGAACACTTACTGACAAGTGGGTACTCAGCGCAGCTCTTTCACACCCTTCAGAGGCTGTGCATCTTCCCCCTCTGGAGTGCTTGAGATGCTGAGAACTGTAGTTACTTTCTTCCTGTGTGTTCGTTCTGAAATACTGTTCATTGGTTTCTTAAATCTGATAATTACTTTCTGCAGCTGGATTAGCAGATACATCTTCATGAGGTTCTTTTTGCCTGTTAATGTGTGTCTGCAGTGGTGGTCTGTGATCAGAAATAGCATTTAGGGATAAGTGGAATGGCAGGTACTTGGAGAAGGCTTGTTTCTGTGTTTGTGCTTAGTGCCTTTTTCTTTTTAAAGGATCTTTTTAGCTATGTTTCTATGAAAGTAAGCCATAGCTAGTAATAATTGTTGCTAATAATAGTTAAAGGACTGTAACAGCAGATAGGTATGCTAATTAAAAAAAAGGCTTAATAGATAGTAAAAGGGTATCTTGGAACAAGATTTCAAGCAAGTAAGATGAAGAGAGTATGCCTAGCAAATCTAGAGCAATCACTTAAAGTAGTAAAGTGAGAGCCAGTGGCAAAACTCAAAAATAGCCAAATAACCTCTAGGAGGTTCTGTATTACTTTGCACAAAGAGAAGTGTTAAAAAAAAAAAAAACCCTAGGTGAATGTTGAACATCAAAAACTTCATATAATCTTTCTCAGTGGCGTTGTCAGGGTTGCTTAGTGGCAGAGCCGGCTCCACAAAGTAAAAGATGGGAAATACAATAGGAAATAGCTGATGTGGTTTTTTAACAGTAAGAGAAGAAACATGTCTGCAGGATTTTTTGTAGGAAAAGATTGTAAGTAGAAAAAGGGATTTAAAATATGAATAGAAGTTTGTTAGAAGAATGGATGGTAGTAAAAAAAGTACACAGTCAACTGTGCTTAACATAATGCAAAAAGCATTTTTAAAATTGGGCCAGTAGAATAAGATGCAGGAAGAGAGAGAATTATTTTAAGCAGCGTTTTAGTGGATGGAAATGGTCAGAAATGAAACAGGACAAAGCTGCTGGAATAGCCAAGCAACTATTGATACTAGTTTTCGGGGAGTGAATGAAAAAGGTAGGATGATCTACCAGTGATAGATGGAAAGCAGATAGCGTCCTATTTTAGCTATGATTTCCAAATCTTACAAGTGAAAGGTTTGCTGTTCACAGAAGAGAATTAGAGTGAGTTTATTCTTGGGAAAAATGTCTTACAATGAAGAGTGAAAGAAGAGGTAAATGCTATTTATAACTTATTTTCGTTTGACAGGTGCCATACAGTATTCAAAGCCTTTGGGCGCAGCAGTTTGTGAACAAAATTTATTATTTAATGCAATATTTATATTAGCAACTAATGACTTTCCAAGACAGAAGATTGAGGAGTTTTTCTTACTTGAGAAAACAGATGTTACTGGGTTTTTGAAAAGTCACTGTTTTAATGATCAGCTCTTTGATCTCACTTATCTGCGTAATTATTCTTGTTGCTCCTCTCTGATCAGAGGCTGCAGCTATTTAACTTCATTAATCAGTGTTATTGATAACAATCCTGAGGAAGGCAACTTATAAATCATCATGCATTATTCAGAGTTTTGCTTAATTGCAAATTTACTGAATTGCTTAATTTTAGAAGCACCATCTAGTGGTTTGAACACAAGTGTGGGAGCTAATAATTCTTTGCTGATGTATTGTAGCACTGCAGCTAAATCAGGACAATTACCTGTAGTCATATTGTTTCTTAGCCTTGGTTTACCTGTAGCTGAAAAAGGGAAGGAGGCCACTATTGCAGTTGTTTAAGAGAATTGCTAGGTTGTTTGTAATTACTCTGATGTGAAATGTATTTGTACCTTGTGAAATTATTTTTTGATGTGGATTGCTGTGAGCAGAGTCACAGTATATCAGATAAAAGGTCTGTCTAGCCTGGTGTGATATCTGGTGGTTATCTCTTTCTCTGTCCTGTAAGATGCCTAGGGACAAAGATGAGATGAACAGAAAGTGATATTTCCTCTGGGCTCTTTTTAAAAATTTGATAGTCTGCAGCCTAGGAGTTTGTTGAGCTATAGATTGTGGTCTTATAATTCAAAAGCTCATGAAGTTGTTTCTTTTAAATGACTAATAACTTTTCAATTAATTTATACTTCTGGTCTCCATAACGACTACTGGCTTCTCAGTGCTTAAAGCTGAGTTTGATTCCAGCGGGGTAAGCATTTTCCTTAGAAACTTTTTCAAACAGCCAGTGTGACCTAATGTGTCCCTTGTCCTGCAGACTTATCTTCTGATCTTTGTCGTAGAAACCTGATTTGGATGTTTAGATTCTGTTGCTCTCCTCCGACAATGTCATGGTACTTAACAGAATTTAAAAAAAATTACTCCTTAGACATCACAGTGCATTCTTCCCAGGTTATTGTAGAGGAATGACAAAAAACTCCCACTAAGAATATCCTCAGCGCTGGGCCACAGAAGAGTACTTTCTTACTGAACTAAGTGTAAAGCAAACAGTGCAAATGCTGTTGATGTGCTTCATTTGACTGCTTTAATAGTTATGATGATCTACTTTCCTGGTAGTTATGCTGGCAACATTGACTTAAATTAATTCAGTAAAACTATTTTTAAATAATGGTGTTAAAAATAAATTAATTGAAGGCTGTGCATGTTTATTTGGCTCACATTTGAAGGCTGACCCACCTTCGTAGTGCACGTGAAAGAGCAAGTTTCTCCAGCTTGGTTGTTTTACTGGAGGATGATGCTAAATTGAGTCTGTCTTACCTGTTCTCAGCTGAGTCTTTGTTTTCATCTTGAAAGTACACAGTATTCCAACAATTTATTGTATCTCAAATGACAAGCTGGGATCACTGGTATAATGGCCATATGCCCCCTGCTTGCATTCAGGAAGAGAACTGCTGCATTCCATGCTTGCTGAGGCTCTTGCATCCTATGAACTGGAGCTGTCCCTAAGTCAGCTAAAGCAAAGCACTTAGCCTGTGTCTGGTGGACAGCTCAGTGTAATGGGATACAGTTTTCCTGTGAGGCAGTGTCAGCTGCCTGCTACTTGAAAACAGGTGAGTGACAAAAGTTGTAAGGCATTTTCTAGAGGTCTAGTTTTAGGATATAGTGAAGAGTGAGGTTTTTTGAGAGATAAAATGTTTGAACAACTTAAATATAAAGCATTCCTGGCTCAGTATACCTTGCTGGTGTGACTGGAAGGTCTCACTCTTATTTATTTTGATGATGTGGGTCAGATTTACTACATCCTGGCTGTGTTTCTGTTCTACCCTGCAGGCTGTAGGATTTTCCTGCTTGTCACTTCAGTAGTCAGTGGCTTTTTTGCATTACTACTCAAGCCGCTAGCCTGACAATTCCTCTTGACCTTTCTGATTCCATAGATGGTGCTTCTTCCTCTGGTCCCTCTACATTCACAACCCTCTCCTCCCTTACTGTTACTGCTTTTGATCCTGTTTAGGGATAAGATGCCCTGAAAAGCTGATCAACAGGAACTGAATTGTGCCTCTACTTTACTCAGTCTTGGTAGGCCATAAGCTTGTTTTTCTTCTCTTGTAGGGTCTTTACTCATACTTGATAGTAATTCAGAATGAATAATGTAAGAGTGGGCATCACATCAGTACTGGGTACACCATTCTGGGTGAACAAATGAAAGGGAAGCAAATGGGTGAAAAGAAACTGGAGGAGACAGGTGAAGAAGATGGGGTTGAAGAAAAGACTTGGCATAGAAATGTAAGAAAAATAGTTTGAGAGAGGAAAAAGGGAGGAAGACTCTCCTACCCTTTCAAAATGCCTGCTCTTTATTTTGAAATGGAACACAGGTTAATTTAAATTAGGGTGATGTTTATGCTGGAATGTGTTAATTCCTGTCATCAAGTGGCACTTTGATCTCTGAGAATTATAGGTGGCTGAAGCTAAACGAACCGGATGCTCAGGGTGTTCTGCATTTCTGCTTTGCATTCTTCTAATTCTCACCTTCCTTTGTAGCCTTTTAATGTAGGGAACATTTCCTGACATTCTGAAGTTCATCAGATGTTCAAAAATGCAGTTTTTTCAGGTTATTGTTTCCTGCCAGGAAAGGACTTGAGCTTGAAAGGGGTCTTGCGTGTTTGTCTATAAATGGCTTTCAGGTGTTTGTAATCTAATAAACTTCTTTACGAATGGTATGGGCTCTCATAGTAATGTCCTTTGTGTAATTCTCCTTCTGTAAGCACCAATCTCCAGGAAGAAATTTTACCTTGCTGTCTTGGTCCAGTTGTTGAAGTTTGTGTGCTCTTACCATACAAATGAGAACATACCAACATTCTTCCTGTGAAACCCTTCAAATCCTCTCAAAGCACTGTCTGCTTTTTACTTTATTTTGAAGATGCATATATATAGAGAGTGAATATCTGCATTGCTAAACATTTAATGTTTTTTCCTAAGTATTTTTTATAAAGCTGGACCAGTACACCTGATCTAGTCAACAGCCTTACAAAAATATCTTCATGGAATTTATACCATTTTATGGTGCAAGATGGATGGAAGCCCTTAGACAATAAAGAAGAGTTAATACAATGGAAGGAACACGTGAAAATGCAAAGGGCCTTCAAATCTCATCTGGGACCCATGATTTATTTTACTTTGTATTTTAAGGAACCTTGCAGGTCCTCACTGAGGCGTAAGAGAAGAAGTGGGAATGGCAGCTGGGTTTTTCTCTGTCCTTTGGTGATGGATGGTGGTTGTGTGGTTACATGAGGTTCTGAAAGGACGTGTGGTGCCATGGGTGTTTCTTGCAAGTGTACACACAGGCCTTGTTTGTGAGGTTGTAAAGACGTATTAGTTTTGCACTGATTTTTCTGTAAGTCTGTTTCTATTTGATATGAATGTTCATGGTGGTGAGTTTGGCTGGATCTAAAGGTTTGTTTTGAAGACCATAGGTAGCAGTGGGCTCTTTTGAGGAATGATCTTCCTGTGCACTGCACAGCTGTCTTACTTTTTTTTTTGTATAAAGCTGAGCATAAGGAAGTTATGTCATGATCAGCAGCAAATAATTGGAAGAGGCCTTTTGTTAAAAAGTGTATATTGGGTACTGACAGGTGCTCACTGGTGTTAATTGTTAATCTGGCTAATATTTTCTTTATATCAAAGTGTATGAGAACTGATGTGTTCATATTTCAGGTTCATTGTGGGGGTGTTTTGGATTTATTTTATGGAAGGGCATCTTTGGTAGTTTTATTTTATTTTGATAATTCCTTTGCTAATGGTTTTGCTGAAGCCGTTGATGAAGTATATCTGAAGAAAATATTATATCCACAGCAAGTATTCTCATTTTCAGTAAGACTGGTTTTGTGGTTGGTTCTTTGTTTGCTTTGTTGTTATTTGTTTGTTTTTAAATTTTTTGTTGGTTTCTTTTAATTTTTTTTTTCCTAGGCTATATCATATCCTTGTGTCCAAAAGTTTTGTTTACTGCTTGCAATGCCTTCTGTTTCCCTAATGTTACTTGCACCTAGATTTTTTGGTGGAGTTTTATGCATAATTGCAAACCTGCTATACATTTTTTTCTGTCTTGATTTCAGTTGGGATACTTGACAAATGCTAGACTTGATAGTAGTGGTGGTGACAGTAGGAAGACAGGGACTGAAGTAGAAAGGCAATAGGCTTTTTTCTCTTTACTTCTCTCACTAGAAGAGACAAGGAAGCAAGGCTTCTTATTGGGTGTTTAGGCATTTATCTTTATTTTAGAACCTGTATTCTGTTGGCGACTTAATTTTTTTGTCCAGTTATTTTTAAAGTTTTATTTTCTCAATTAATTTGCCACACTATTTTCTTTGACAGTTAATTTATTTCAGGAAGCTTTAGTCTTAGGTTGTAACTGTTTTTCAGTTTATTTCTTTTTCTACTGAAATTTGAGAGTTACTATTTGGCAGTTTCATAGTAGACAGTTGTAGGTATAATTGATACAACAAACCAGGAAGTTAATGTTAAAATAACTCTTACATCTGAATTTTGAACTGTTTTTAGATATGGAACTGGGATGCAATTTCTTCAAAAACGAATGAATCTTTAAAAAGATGACATGTTTTTCAGTGTGAAAAAAATAAAAGCATGTTTTGTTCTGTATTTGAAATGTTCTGTTAATTTCTTGATGTAATATATGTGTATCTGTCTTCATGGGTATATAATTTACTGTTCTGATGTTAACAAATCGATGCTGGTGAATTGTAGGTGTCTCATTGCGTTTGTTTCCTGCATGAAACAAAGAAGTTGTCTATTGTATAATATCATCTGAATTGATCAGTGCATTTGATCAGCCTGATCAGGTTTTTGATTAAAGTAGAAAAAAATGTGTCTGATGGATAGAAATTCATACTTCTTGAGAAATCATAAACGGTGTAAGACTGTCATAAATAATACTTCATGAGTAATCCTGAAGAGTTAATTGGTGACAACCTTTTTCCTGGAAGCATTAGTTTTACTGTAGGAAAGATAAGCACAATTTTTGCTTAAGCCCAGAGTCATTTGTTATCAGTCAGGTCAAGCAGTGAAATGTTGTGGGGTTGGTTCCAGCTCTTTTTATAGTTATTTCTCTGTCTATATATATCCATATGTGTCTGCATGTTGCATGTGATCCAAAACTTGTCTGTCATCTGTGCATGTTTCATACATCTGTGCATGCTTCCTATCTCTGAAATGGGGGACTGAGACAGGAAGGTGAGAAGAGGTTATTTGGTGCCCTCAATAGCCAAACTAGCCAGAAAAGCTTAATTCGGGGGTTTTCACAACCATTTTATTCCTCATTTGCCACTTCTTGCTATCCACTGCTTTATATGAGATTATTTTCCTTTTAGGTTACCCTACAGTATCATTTTACAGCTGAAGCAATGGACCAGATTGTATGTACTTTGCTTTTCAAAGACTGGAGTGCAACTTACTGTTGCCATATGTTTAGATTTAGTGTCCAGCTCTTGCTTACAAATGAGAACATATGGGACATAGGTAATGGTGATTTTCAACTGTTAATTAGTCATGGTTAAAACGATGCCTCACTAACCATCCCTCCAGTCAGTTCTGTCTTTCTCATCTCCCCCTCGTGGTAGCATTTCTGGTATATGTGGACTTGCAAAACTTCTGAGGGGAAAAAAAAAAACCTGTTTCCTTCCACTGAAATGCTTCTGTAATTTGGAGGGTGAGTCCTCAACTGAGGTGGGGCCTTTTACTTCCAGATTTTGTATTTTGTTTGCTTTGTGTGAAATCGAGTTGCTGATGTAATGCTGTATAGTAAAACAGGAATTAAATGCTAAATGCTGGTACCTGTGATGTAAATAGGCTTTACAGTGTTGGATAAAAATTTTATCAGTAATGACTAATCTTAACCTTTGAACCTGTTCATTGCAAACTCATGATAGGATGTGGATTTTAGTTACTTGGTCTCACAATCTGGTTACTTGAACTCTATTACTACACACTGTTTATTACTCCCTTCTTTTACTGCTTATTAGGTAAATTTTCTACTGAAATGACCTAAATCTTCTGTAAAATAAGATATGGTCAAATGTATTAGTGCAATAGCAATCCCTTCAAAGCAAAGAGAGACATATATGCTTGTCTCCAGTGTCCAGGATACCTGACTCTCCCCTTGTGAATTTTAAGTCAACGTGGACAGTAAGGAAAATGCGGAAATGCTGCTGTGCTCAGCTAGTTCTTCAGCTTGCAGCCATGTGCTCCTGTCTTAGCTCCCTGATGTTGGTGTTGGAAATTGTGTAGCTGTGTCTTGCATTGCATCATCTTTCTGGCACAGGTGGAAACTTCCTTGCTTTGTTTATATAATTTTGCAGGCTCAGTTATCAGCTTAACTGGGGAGAGGGCAGCACGAGCTTCTCCTTTGGTGGCAGGATAGTCTTTATATTATCTTGTACCAGCTATGGAGTTGCATCTTCAGTGTCTTTAGTGTTTGTGTCTTGCGTTCTATTCATAATATAAATACTGGTAAAATGAAACCCTAAGGCAAATTGCACCAATTCTATTGCTCCTTTTGTATGGAAGGTGTTAATTTCTATAACGTAGAGGCCAGTCTGAAACCCAGGTGAAGTCATACGGGATTGAGAGCTGGACTTCTGATTCAATTCTTTGGCATATAACAGGCTCACCCAAAGTTATTTTTAGGTGACATTAAGGTGCATACCTTGTATAAAATGTTAATGCAAGTAATCTGTGCCTCAAAGACAGAGGCACAGATAGCATGTGTTGGAAGCAAACCTCTGCAGAAGTACCAAGGCAAGACAGTGAGCTATATAAAGGGCAGGGTTTCCATTAGTGAAGTGCGTGGTGCTTTGAGCTATCTGTTCTTACCAAAAAGAGCTGTGAAGGTATTTGGTGAATGCTCTACTGTGTGTTTGGCGTATCTGTTCTCTGTTTCAAGTTCCATATATGAATTGTCAAACCTAAAACTTGCTAATTTGGGGCTTAGAACCAGTGGAGTAAAAGATCAGCTAATTACACTATTTCAACATTAAAAAAAATTTTAAATGCTTTAAAAGCATTTCCTCTCTTTAATTTTCATCAGCTGGCTCAGAATTAATATATTGAAATGACAGTATTGTCAGATACTGTAATATTTTTCACTGTGTGCTTACTGTAATGAGATTTTTAAAAATGTAAGAAAGAGGAGAATACAAATCCTTGTTAATTTTAACCAAAAGAAGTTCTTTTTTTTCTTCTTTTTTTTTTCCCCTGCACTTTGTTTACTTGAAAGCTAGCGAATAAAACTTCTGCACAGCTAAATAAAATAGTAAGATCTGGGATATACAAGTAGAGGTACTCTTACTTTGTAGATTCCTGCCCTCACCTCTCCAGTAAAGCAAGCAGTACCTGCACGAGTTACTGCATCCTGCACTGAGTGGCACTGCACCACGTTATAGTGGCACTGAGTGATCACAAGAAGAGCTGAAAGTTTTGCTGTTCTTGAGGAGCAACTCTTAAAGCAGCAGAAGCTGCTTCTAGGGAGGTTATTTGCTTAAGCAACTTAAAGGCAATATGGAGGGTGATATTACATAATGTGTTTCCATATCTATGTGCGTGCTTTCCCCTCTCCCCAGTCCATTAGATCCATATGGAGCAATTAGGTGCAGGAAAAAGGCAATGTGATGGAGAAGGGCTGCCTTCTTGATGTTACTTCCACTGATAACACCTTCTGTTGCTGGGGGAAGGAGCATTTTTTTTGTGATCCATATTACTTTTCTCTCTGGATAAAACAAGGTGTTAAGGGAAGTCTATTCTTAATCAGCCTTCAGAATTATTCCCAAATTCTAATTGTTTCAGTAAGGGATTTGCTGAGGAATATGGGGATTGAATAGAAACTCTCTATTAAGCGGTGTTGGAGCACCCTCTGCAGCCTCATAATAATATTTAAATGAGCTTTGTAAATTTCTGGTGATAGATTAGTCAAATGAATATTCAAAAAGAAAAATTAAGTGTCGAGGTGCTTTATGCTGTTTTTCAGGCCCATCAAAATACAATAGTAGATCCTTAGGGAAAATGATTAATTACCATATTGTAAACTTTTTGTGTCTGTTATCCTACTGTACCTCTCCTGAAAAGAAAACTTTCAGCAGTTCCTGTAGGTTCACTGAAGTTCAGACTGAAAAATAAAGAATAGCATGTCCAGTGGGAATGGTGTGAGAATTAGATCTGTGTGACAGGCAAGTTATAATGCTTTTAACAAATTGTGGAGAAAAGCTTAAGAACTATTCCCTTTTGAACTGCCAGTTTACTGCCTTGTGATCTCAAGTTTCCAGGATTGGGTGACCTATGAGTCATGTCACAGCTCCGTGTTCAGCAACTGGCTAATTGCTGGTGTCACGCTGGGTTATTGGTTCAGGCCAGGTTGGGAAAGCATGTGACCAAATGTATTTCCAATGCTGTGGCCTCTTTGCAAATGTTTCAGTTTCTTCTGATTTGCTGTTGAACAGCCTGACCCTCCTTAGTTTGAGCTGCAGTAGGTTGCACAAGAGTGTAGTAAGGCGTGAGAGACTACACAGCTGAGGCATGAACAACATTTGATTTGTTTTCATAGGTGAATGCTCTTCTTAATGTACAACAGTAATTTAATATATGTCTATAATGTCTTACTAAATCAGTCATACTGTTTATACCAGGATCATGTCAAGCCTTCTTTGTGTTCCTTCAGTATGTTTAAAGGATTCGTTCAGGATATTGTAATGATAACTGATGACAGGTGATGAAGCACATGGGAATTCTCTCTCTGTGTAGAATTACCTGGCTTTGTGTGACGCTATTATATTATAGCTTTTTTGTACATTATAGATGATTTGTAGCTATGCATAATCACAGAATTGGAGAGAGGATGAGGTTCGAAGGGACCTGTTAATATTTTCTAGTCCATGCCCCTTGGCTTCTCAGGACCATGTCTAGTCAGGTTTCAAAACGCCTCTAAAGATGGAGACTCCACAACCTCTCTGAGTAGCCTGTGACAATGCTCAGTCACTTTTAGAGTAAAAGCGCATTTCTTGATGTTCAGATGAAACTTCCCATATTTCAGTTTGTATCTATTACCTCTTTTGCTCTCACTGGGTATCACCACAAGTCTGTATGAGTATTCTTTCCACCTTCCCATTAGATATTTATATACATTGGTAAGATCCACTCTGAGCTTTCTCCAGGCTGAACAGTTCTACTTCTGTCCTAGCATGACGGATGTTTCTAGGCCAGAATCATCAGCCTTGGATAAACTATCTCCACTATGTCCTTGCTGATCCTTTACTAGGAGGTCCAGAGCTGGACCCAGCACTCCAGATGCTTCCCTAGTCCTGACTGGAAAGGCAGGCTTACCTCCCTCTGCCTGCTGGCAGTGCTCTACCTATTGTAGCCCAGGATGCTGTTCCCCTCTGGTGCAAGGGCCCATTGCTGACCTATTGTTCAAATTTGGCAAAAATGGTTTTCACCATCTCTTTGGACGACCTATTGCTCTGTCTTTGTGACTAGTTCCCTTCCAGCTCCCAATGCCAGTCTAAACCAGTCTGACAGCACTGTGACCATTTCTGGCCTCTTTCCCACTGCTCCCCCAGCTTTGGCTGTGGCATTTGTTGGAGCTCTTGTGAGCTGACTCAGCCTAGAAGAAAGCAGTTTGGAGGTTTGTAAGGAGAGTTGAACTCTTTCCCATTCCCCTTTCTGCCCCTAGGAAAGCTTCTCCCCCCACATTTGCTGATTGAATCAATTTGAAAGGCCAGATGAGCTGCAGTCATCCAAGAACTGGGTGGTAGCCAGCCAGGTATGCTGGAATAGGGATGGAGGATTGAGAGAAGTGGGATTACTCTTGGCAACAGCAACTCAATAAAGTTCATCAGTGAAATGGAATCTTTTGTAATATTGGGGAAATGAACATTTCCAAGCCTATGGATTCATGAACTTCTTACAAAGCACAATTAAAAACCTCACATTCTTCCGTATTGAATGAGATCGGATTGCCTTAAGTCAAAAGCAGAAGATGAACAAAGATCTGAGAGAGAACCTAGATACATGATGTAACTAAAGCTATTGAACGAGGCAGTGAAGTTAATATATTTTATTTTTACTTTTAAAAAATGTCAGAAAATAAAAAGGCTGGTTTTTTTTCTTTTTTTTTTTTTTAATTTCCAATCCTTTATTGAGGAAGGACAGGTTTTGACATTTAACTTTTCATATTCATTGACTGATACTTAGTTATTGGGCAATACACCTTGAAAAAGAGTTGATTCTGTTTCATTCTAGGTCTTCTTGGCAGGTTTATGTGTGGGTGGTTTTTTTATGGTGAATATAAGGAATCATCAGTTTTGGTGGGGAAAATTCATCTGGGAATATAGCTTTTTTACACAGAAGCTTTGACTCAGGATACTTGGAATATAGCTGCATTTGCTGATTTAGGTTTTGGTCTGCTTTGGCTTCTAAAATGTCTATTTGAGGCATCCTGAAATGTTTCCTTTTCATGAGAGGTTGGGTAGACTTTAGGCTGTTTTTAGAAAAGTCTCTAAAGAAGGTTTTCTCTGAAGAGACAGTTACGGCTTCCTCTCTATAATGAAAATAGCCAAAATCCAGAGCGGAGCTGTTTATTCTTATATATTATTGTGATAGAGGTTTCCAGAAGTTACCTGTGAGTGGATGAAAGAATGCAAGAATTGAGTCATTTTGCAGGCGGTTCCTTTGAAGATGTTGGCACATGAGGAGAGCCTAAGCCAGGGCTGCTGCTGCCTCTGCCAGTCTCCTGTTCAGTGTCCGTGTGCTGCTGTCATGGAGCACACCTTCAACAGCCTTATTTTATAAAACCATAAAGCTTTAAAATAAAACTACACTGACTTTTTCTGTCTTTTCAATTTGCAAATAGTCTGAGAGTATTTGCAGTTATGTAGGCTTACAAGAGTTGCAGAGAGGGAGGAGCACTGCCTCCGTTTTCTAAGGGAAGAGGTATTGCCAAACTATTCAAAGGCTAACTTTAGCCTAGTGAGGCTTGTCTGCTTCCCACATCGAGGAAGTGAAAGACACTTCTGCGGGAGACAGTCTGTAGCATCTGTAGCTAGTTTTTAGTGTGACTTTTCTCCTAGAAGAGCTCGTCTCTTATTCTTTCTGCTGACTGCTAAGCAAGGCAAGTCACATTCCTGCGAGTCTAGCTTCTCTGGATACTCCTCTTGGAATTCCTAAAGTGAGCTGGCAAATCTGCTTTCAGCAGTTGAAGTAGTAGTATTTTCTCTGGAAGAGGTATTTTTGTGTTTTGCACAAACCCAAAATTATTTAAAATTTTAGAGATATTGGAGAATGGAAATGTCATAGCTATCAGTTAAAAGTTTGTAAAGGCTGCACAGGATTCCTCTAGTTTCTATTCCTCTTTCCTAAAGTCCCGTTCTTCTGTAAGAAAAAACTTAAGTAGCCTGACGCTAGAGAATATTCACAATAATGATCATGTTATTTTAGTCTGTTTTTCTCTTCTGACTGTGTCCTTTTATCTCATGAGAGCAACATCAGGTATCCTGAATTGTTGTTTTAAAGGTATAATGGCTTCCAAGAATAAAAAGAAAAGATTCGTTAGAAGAGCTTTTTAATGAGATTCACCAAAACTTGGTTTGAGTGCTTTCATACAGCTTTTGTAAATGGAATTCTTGTTGGTGCCAGAATGCTGTTAATGGCAGCAACTGCCTCAAGGTGAAATCCAGTTACTGTTTCAGAAAATTCACACTTCGGCTGATTTTTTGTTTAGAGACTAGAAAATATTACATCTATTTTAAGGTAACTTTTTGGTTTAGTTGGGATGGCTGAAAGAAAATAACTTTGCAGGATTATAATATTGTATTTTAATACTTATTTTAAAATATTGTATTTTATTATTTTAATAATACTTAACTACAAAATTAAGTGCCAAATTATATTCTATTAGTAGGTATAATTTTGTTGCTAATTTTGCCGTGTCTGCAGAGAAAATTTGAGAAAGGATCATTTTCTTTGTTTTCTGTCTTTATCCATTTTTTTCCTCACTTGAACTGCAGAATCACAGAATGGCTGAGGTCGAAAGGGATCTCTGGAGGTCAGCTGGTCCAACCCCACTTCTCAGACAGGCACATCTAGAGCCAGTTGCCCAGGATCATCTGTAGATGGCTTTTGAGTATCTCCAAAGATGGAGACTCCACCGTGTCTCTGGGCAAGCTGTGCCAGTGCTCAGTCACCCTCACAGTGAAAAAGTGTTTCCTGATGTTCAGAGGGAGCCTCCTGTGTTTCAGTTTGTGCCCAGTGCCTCTGGTCCTGACTCTGGAAAAAGCCTGTCTCTGTCCTTTATGCACCCTCTCTTTATATATTTGCAGACATTGATGAGACCTTGTTCTCTTCTTCAGGCTGAACAATCCCAGCTCTCTCAGCCTTTTCTCATAGGAGCAGTGTTCCAGTCCCTTCATCATCTTAAATTAAATTAAAAATGTTAGTGACAGATTCTTCTTAATACCAGAACTAGCCAAAATAGCTTTTTTGAGAAAGATAGTTAGGGTTGTCAGGCCTCATTTATCATGCTCTTGTTTGTCATCCCCTAGCAGAGGAAAGGGATTTCTCTAGTAGGGCTTAGATTATAGCATGAATATTGAGTTGTTGTGGGTTAAAAGAGTTACCAGGACTTTTGTTGGGCATCTCCTGGGGTTTCTTGTCCTCAGTATCTTCATTTCCGTTGCCTGTATTGGTTTGGCTAAAGGTAGCAAGGTTCTGCCAGTCTGTTGCACTGACCTTTTTGATCATTGTCTGGGTAGATGAATGTCACATAAGAGGCACTTTTAGAGATGTCCAGGTCAATACTCCTGCACAATTTAGACCTTCTCCTCAAAACAAAGTGACCTGAAATTGTATTGATTTCAATATTTTATGGTACTTTGCATTCATGTATTTAATGTGTAAACCTTGAGGGTAAAATGACCACCCTGGGGAATAATCCAGATTATACAAAAAGGCTGGATTAGCCCCTCTTATATCCCCACTGTCTCTCTCTTCTGGACATCACCAGTGTTTGAGTTTTAACTGATATTTCTAGCAGCTTTTTCTAAAGAATTGGTAAATTCAAGCAAAATATATTGTGAAAATGGGACACTAAAATTGAGTTACAGCTTGAAGTAACAATATGGTAGAGCAGAGCTCTCAGTTCATCATATGAAACATGCAGAAGTTTGCCTGTTAGATAGGAATTAGTCTGATTATATGGTAGTCATCCTAAATTTGAATACCTATGGGTGCTGCTTACTTCTGCTTTTCCCTTCAATAAAGTTAGTGTAAATGTAGTTCTGTTTATGCATTAGGAATGTCTTTTATCTACCTTGTTTGTGAGTTTAATTTTCTACTGACCTCCTTTAAAGCGATCAGATCAGCCCTTCTCAATGAATTCAGTTTCTTGGGAGTCATGACCTATTCTTTTCTTCCAGCAAGACTAGATTTGCCCTAATTTAGCACTAGATCAACATTAAGTTGTGCAAAACAATTGGAAAAATACATATTTATTCAGAGTGATATCCTGGTCCTCTTAAGTCAAAGGGAACTCTTGTCATTCGCTTCACTTGAGGCTAAAATTTCATACCCAGCTTTTGGAAGGTATTACTTGGGCTAAAGCTTTGAGGCTAGGCCTGCCTAGTTAATGTTTTATTTATTAAAAAAAATAAAATAGTGTTATCTACCTGCCCTGCAACTGATTTTTTGGTAGCTTTTCTGTCCCTGTGATGCCCCTGGCATAGCTCATAGAAGATTTGGTGCAGCTGATTGAAGAATTTTGCAATTTAGCAATTTCATAGCATCAGGTAGGGTTACTGTGATACGCAGAAACTGATTCTTCAAACCGTGGCAGTGAGATCAAACAGCTTTAGTTATTCTCAAAGGTGTTTTCTGATAATTGCATGTGTAAATCCCCTTAGGTAATTAGTAATTATAAATTAGATTCAGTAATTAATTCATAAAATCACTTAGTACAAAAACTGAATGCATATCCTTAGTGGAGGTGACTCTGTGTGTTGACAACTGAACATGAAATATGTCTGAGCTAGTTCAGCAAGTAATAATACTTTTAATCAAATAGTCTCGTTGTTTTCTTGCTATCTGTACTATGCAGTTTCAGCTGAAAAGCGCTGTTGCCCATCACCAATCGTCTGAATAAATTTCTCTATGAAGAAATTCTCATAACTTATAAAACACTTGAATGTCTAACAACACTTCACTTACATAATTTGCATGTTCTGTTTGCTGATATCTAAATTGCAAAAATGCTTTCTAGTTGCAACGTGTCAGTTTTAACATAGATTTTTACTTGTTGGCTTTATTGAAAGTAGTTATACATCTTCAAGCATGCACTCATGCAAGGAAACTGGGTAACTTTTAGAATCATAGCTGAAAAGGGAATCTTGAATCACTTTTTTCAGTCTTATGATTTAGCATTTTAAGGACAGATTTTAGTAGGCTTTAGGGATGTGTTTTAAAACAAGTATAATGCAACAGGTAGAAAGAAACCTGAATGTCTTATTAGTATTTTAATAACACAAGTCTCAACACAGTGTTTTAAAACAATAACCTCACTGAAAATCAGTCATATGTGTTGAGGGGTTATGTTTTTATTGTTTTTATTATACTGGAAGTGTTTCCAGCAACTCGATAAGTGAATCTTTGCTTGAAATTGTTTTTGCTTGTGGTTGGTACAGGTAGCAAAGATTGGAGGGGTTTTGGTACAGATTTCTTCTGTTACCTTTGAGGCTTTAACAGGTTTGTTGTATTTCTTGGTGTAAGTTTTAATACTATTCATTTCCAGGTAAAGAGATTATTGTAGGTGAGAACTGAATACACAGCCTAATCTAGCAAATTTTAATCTGTATGCTGCATTGCTTGAACAGTGTACAATAGAATTGGATAATTTAAGGTTTGTAAATGTCTAAACTTCCCATTAAACTGATTTCTACTTGTCTCCTAGAATTCTTCATTCTCTTAAATGCTTAGCTGAGCAGCAGATGGAGATAAAGAGTACTCATAAATTGTCTTTTTCCTAGTTTCTTTTTCTGTCTGTTTCAATACGCAGCACATTTTTATAGTGTTTTGTATTTTATATTCAATAAGCAGCTATTTTTATAGCTGGTTAGGATCAAAGTCTTGATACATGGGCAGTGTTAAAGGCCACTTGTTGATAAGGTCAGTCTACAGCAAATGTATTTGTGCTGTTTTCTCATCTTGCATGATGACTTTTGTAATTAAATTACAGAAACCAAAACATCAGCACTCTACTGTCCTAAACCCTTTGGTTGCAATCTATTTTCTTCCTCATTGTTTTTCTTTGAAGAAGTTTGTTGATATCTCCTGAGTCTTTGAACCGGGATCTTTTAAGCTTCATTATAGGTCTGACTCGGCCTCCAAACCCAAAAACTTGCTGCCACTACAGGTAGATATGCAAGATATCATAGGACTAAAATTGCACCTTATTTTTTCAGGTTTCGGGGACAGTATGCCTGGAATTTTCAAGTGCACAGACACTGTGGAACTTGGAGCAAATGTGATGATAGATGATAATCTAGTGGAGGTGACTTGGTCACAGTGAGGTTCATCATGTGAAGTACATGGAGTGTGCAAAACCTCCTAATACTTGATTCTGTCTGCTGAATGACCGTGCTTTTTGCTGGAAAAATCACTCTCCTGTGTTTAGACAGAACATCTGCTGTTGAAATGTGCACTGTTGTGTGGTAATTTCTGAATGGTCTGTATTTGCTGTTGGCACTTATATGTGGGCAATCTACCTGAAAACTACCTGAAACAATATTTCTGTATTTATTTTCTGTATAAAATGTGGCTATTAGTCACCACATAAGTTTACAATAAGGTGTTTATGGATTGAAAGGATTTGGAGCTTCTTTTTAAAGGTAGAGTATGTTCTTCAACATCGTCTTTCATGCTCTTTGTTTTCTTTAGCAAAGAGCTAAAGCTGGTGTTGTGACAGGGTTTAAAACTACTGAATTTTTACATGGGACTAGAAGCCAGAAGTTGTTGAACACTAGTGTTTGGTTTCATAATGGATTTTGCTTGTTGTAGGCAAGTCACATAAAATCACTAACTAGTGTATAGGGGTGATGATCACACACTTTGGAAGGTAGTTTCCTAAAATCTCAATCTCGAGGAGTCATTTGGATTACCTTCTGAAAATCTCTGAGCAACGTACCCCCAGAAGTATGATCTACCTTTCCAAAACACGTACTAGTGAATAGGGGGAAATCCTACCTCTGAGAAAGACTGATACCTTTTTCATAGAATAGGTTTCAACAGAAAAAAAAGTAGTATGAGCTTTGTTGAGATATGTGAGCACATTTTTTGTTTTTCTTTGTGCTTTTTGACTTTGTGCTTTTCGGTATTCTCTGTCCTTTATGGACAACACTAGTGCCAACTTTCAGCTGTCGTCAGTGACACACTGCAATAATGTGACTGAATGATTAGACCCAAGCCTTGCAAGAAGACACAATCATTCATTTGCAGTAACTATTACCTGCCATTTCATGTTGTGAAGAGAATCTTTTGCTTTGTTCAGCAGTAGCTTTAGGGCTTGGTTTGGGTTTCCATGGCATGGTTTTGGTAGCGGGGGGGCTGGCTGCAGGGCTGTCTTCTGTGAGAAGCTGCCAGAAGCTTCCTTGCTATCCAGCAGAGCCAATGCCAGCTGCCGTTCTGTGAGAATTTAAAGATTTACCTAACAAATTATAAATTAAATTAGTAGTACAGCATAGTTCTGCAGTAGATTTTCTGATACGGTGTAACTTTTAAAGAAGTGTGGTAGTGGCAAATTTTGTAATGTGGAATTTTTAATTCATAATATGCTATCTATATGTAGTTTATTTAAATCAGAACTGAAAAAGCTGTGTGTAGAAGTACCACAATGGTACCACAAAAGAGCGAGGTCTGCCCCTTCCAGAGCTTGTCTCTGGTTCTTTAACAGATACTGTTACAGCTCTGTTAGTTAGCGATCTCTCAGATTTCTGCATGTGTACCAAGGACCTTGAGTTCAATGCAGTGCATGACACTGGTCATTTTAGATGAGCAGAGATGACATTACTGCATTGCTGCACTGAAATGAGGAGTGCCTGTCTTGCTGAGTGCTGTCTAGAGCTGGGTCACATCATCCCAGCCAGCTGCCCGTTGGTTTACCTGTATCCCGGTGGAAGGAAGCTGAACTCTTGTCTCAGCAAGTTCCAGTTTAGCATGTTTTATTGACTAATGCCCACATGATTGTTCAGGATAGGGGGATGAGTTGGGCTTTCTACTGTGTAGGTAAGTGTTGGAGGTTTCTTTTCAGACATGTTAAGAATTTCTGTTCCTAAGGCAGTTTGGGGTCTTAAGTTATCCACATCTATTTAATCTTCTTGTATGTTTATCTTCCCTGCTTCTTGCATCTCTCTAGTGATGTTGCAATTGCACTCTGCTGGCACTGAAGTTGCAGAGCAAAAAGAGGAGGGTGAGGGTTGAGGAAGGAACCAAGCAAGAAAAGTCTGAGCAGGAATGTTCCTTAACCTGTTACTGATTTTGAAATTATAAATTTACAGTAGAGAAGCATGTTAGGTATCTCAGCTATAGCTTTCTACCTGTGCTCTAGTTCTAATAGGAGATTATGATGTCTGCTTAAGCCTTAGTTAAAACAAACAAAACACAAAAAACCCAACCAAAACCCTATTCTGTGGCTGGAAATGTGGGGATTTTCTTGTGAAATTTGGTGCAGTCAACAAGTTTTTGAATACTTACATTTTCTACCATTCACAGCAATTTTTATGTATGTGTTCATTGCCTGTTATTTTTAATGGAGTTACTTTTGGAGAACTGATGGTGCTCTTTATTCATAAGGTGCTAATACTGTTGTCAGAGCTCAGCTCTTATCTGTGTTAGTTCTTGCTGTTCTGGCTAAATTGCAATTGAAACTTGGATGTGAAAAACTATTATTTGACCAAAAAGCCACATTTCCATGTTATACTTGTGAATTACAAGTACAATTATTGATGATAGTTTACAATGCTGTATTTCATCACAAAACATTGCATTCTTGAAAAAGCAATCTTTTTCATAGCCTGAAATTTCACCTGGCATTCATGATGGCCTTAGCAGAAATCATGTGAAAACAGCTGAGAAATGTAATTGCTTCCTTTTCAAAATAGCCTTAGTAGAAACAAGAATAAAGCTGCATTTACAGTGTAAAGCAGCATCAGTATTTATCTGAGTTGATCTAAGGTACATAGATGACATTTTTAGCTTTTGCTTCAGTGATAAAAGGCAAGACCTTTCTAGATTGGGATCTTGGGAATCATAAGAGGAATAGTGACCTTCTGCCAATTGGACGTATTCCTCTTAAAGGAGGAAAAAGATGAAAATGTGGTAGAACACCTTTTTGATTGAATGGTTGTACTGCTACGAATACTTCTAAAATGATTCCTGGTGCTGAATAAATTCAGACAGTTGTAAGTACCTCACTAGTGCTGCTTCTCTCTTCTGGGTCATTGCTTGTAGAGATGTTCTTTGTGCATACTGGCCCCTCTCATGACAAAAGACAACAAAAATAGTTCCCTAGGAAAGGAAATTCCAGTGGTTTTTTGTTGAAATTTACTTCTTTCAGTGGAGCAGTATCTCTTGTGCTGCATCACCCAATTCTGAGGATTTGGGATGATCCCTGGCATTGTGTGCTTTCCACTGGCAGGGCTCTTTCCGTTCATTGGAGTGTCCTTTGACTTTGTTGTTCAGAAATAACCATCCAAGTTATTGCCCTTCTCTTTTGACTTCTTTGGGTGTATTTGTTAAAAACTTATATGTGCATCTATATAGGTGTGCACATTTATCTATACCCATATGTTGACTATATTGTTAGGGTTTTGTAATAATAAAGTGGTACTTAAGAGTTGTGATGAATGCTTGAGGTGGACAATCTACTTGGGAGATTTTTCCACACCTAACTGGACTATTGCAGCAATGGCTTCTTATTGCTGGGCTCTTTGTGGCCCAAATCTGCAGCATTTGTTGCCTGGGCTGAAGGAGATGTCTGTCTGGACACTCATATCATGTGCAGGTGTGTGCAGCTCATGTGGGCAGGGTGTGCAAGTGCTTGAGAAAGAACTTTCCGTGGATGAAGCTGTCACCTGCCAAAACAGAATGATCATTTTCTCAGCAAGAATAAAAAAAATATCTTTCAGATTTTTTTTCTGTTCAAATAAAAGAGTTTCCTATCTTATTTTTCAGGGCCAGGTAATATCAACAGGTTATTGCACATCAAAAAAATGTCTAGCAGTTCTTGTAATAACAGTGAAGTTATTTAGCTTATCTATCTTTGAGTGAATTCTCACCTCTGATGGCCTGGCTCTTGCCACTGGCAAAGAGTGTACACTAAACTTTCAAACCCTTTCTTTCCCTCCACCCCCTTCTGTTGCAAATCATGGAACCACACCATAAATCTACTGTAAAGAACCTGGAAAAGAAATGAACAAAGATACAACATTAACATTTCACTGGTGACTGTTTTTATAGCCTTTTTAAAAAGAGCTTTTAAAATAACAGGTCTGGCAAATATTTTCATTTTGAGTTAAAGGAGATCTATGTATTGTTAAGAAGTTTTAATTTCTGCTTGTGGAGTTCATATTCTCTTGACTGTCAAAGTTTCAATTTGCTGTTGGGAACCAAGGATGGTTCATTAGAAGCAAGACAGAAGAAACCACTTTAGGGTTTATTCGTGACTTAAAAGAATGTGGCTTGTGGTGGTGTGTTGGAGGCTTTGAAGTGGTGACTCATTGTGCATCATCAGTATCAGGAAAGAGTGCTTTATATAACATTGATTTTTGTATCTTAGTTAAAAATTTCAGACAAGTAGACTACATTTAGAAACAGTGAATGTGATGTTTGAAGAAGTACCAAGCTGGAAGTTTGATTGATGCATGAGTAACTTGAATAAGCAGCTTTGCAGTAGGGCAACTGGGAATTTCATGTATTTATTCCAGCTTTAGCTGTTATAAGCAATTTGTACTTCCATGATTATAATAATTTTGAAATGGTTTAAGTACAAAATGATGGTCTGTGATATTATTTATGTCAGGTTCTGTACTGGATTTATCATGACTGATAAATCAGTGATCACTTTTTCCTTAGCTTTCTGTATAGCTTGAATAGCATAAAACTTGATCAGCTGGAGCTGTTTTGGAAGTAACGTGCTCTGTAAGACAGACATGGAAGATAAATGTTTTAATTGTGTACTTGCCTCCACTGAAACTCTGACATAGCCCCTAGTATGCTGCAGATTTGGATATCATCAATATGCTGCATCATCAGTAGGGGTTTTTTTCAATCATTCTCCCTCTAGCTTTTTGTATACTTTCTTTTTATTATTAATAAACAATATAACTGTGTCCAAATAAACCCAAAGTACGCAGCCTCAAAGAAAACCCCCAAACCCAACCCTGGAAGAATATGTGAAGTTGTCTAATACTTTCATGCTGCAAAAAACCACAATAGAGTAAATAAAAACAACACCTTTTAGAGTCCTGAAGCTGTCTGTTGGATGTGTTCAGGAAGTTCATAAAGAAACTCTTGTCCAGTTTCAAGGAGATGTAGGATAGTGGGGCAGGAGTTTAATGGCCTGAATGGCAATTAATGCACTGTGGTATAGTGTTGATACCTGTACTTTTCCTAACTTTCACTCATCTGCAGTTAATATGATTGTTAATAAGGACTCACAGGGGAAAATTCTAAAATAAATAGGGATTTCATTATAGCTGTAACATGATTTAAATGTTTGAAGAAGTCACATACTTTGAGTATTTCCTGTGGTTTGTTCAAGTATTTTTCTGACTTTCCACCTTTACTTTTAGGAGCACTTAAACTCTGATGCTTGAGAAAAGATTATGCAAGGTATTATCTTATGATTTTCTTTGCATTTTAGGCCTCAGGAAAGTGAGGTGCGGTTCAGTGCCATTTACACCTTCTGTGTCTTGTTCTGGTTTTGGCTTTCATGTCACCACTCGAAGCCTTGTGCTGCCTTAGTATTCAGGGGATTAAAACATTATTATTCATATGAACTGCTTATAAATGTAATTTTTTTTAAAGGAAAATTTCTTTTTTGAGAGAAATGAGTATATAAACACCCTCGTTTTAAAAGATGAGTCTGCAGTAGAAATAAGGCGGAATACAAAATACCTGAAGTTGAATGATCTTTTACAGGATTGATGTTAGCCTGCTGGTTTTATTGTTTTTGTGCAAACTTCAAGGAGGAATGAAATAGTTCTTTATTCTTCTCTTTCCTTAGTGGTCTGATTTAGTAGGCTCTGCTTGTTAGGTAAGAGAGAAGTCTGCAATCTTTTTAGAAAATTCTATTTTGTGTATTGAGACTTGAGTTTGGAGTAAAAATGCATGCAATTAGATTTGAAGAACTGAATCCCCTTTCTTGTGACTTCTTGATGTACTTCAGAGAAATTAAGTTTTAAATTGCATCTTATTGATTAAAACGGGTACAGTATGTTTCCTTTGAAAAGCTTTCATATCTATAGAGGAAGATGAACCTAATCTCCAGGGGAAGACTGAAATGGAGGGTATAGGGCTTGCTGAAGCTGAGCTGGGATTGTAAGTTGCATCCCTTAACTCAGTCTTACACAGTAGTTACTGTTCTACCTTGACTGCAATCTCACCTCCTCTGTGGGTTGACTGATAAAAGAACTTTCTCTGGCTAAAATCTTGTGTGTTGCTTGATAAGAAAAAGCTCTTCAATAAGAAAAGCTGTTTTTCTTGGAATTTCTTGTTCAAATCTCATGGTGAATTCTATGAAGAACATTAGGCTTTTTGTAGAACATACACATTGGAATTAGTTAAAGTAATCTCTTTGCAATAATGTTATGCCATATGATCTTTTATATTACATCTGAGCCCATTTTTATGGTTACTTTTTTAATGCAGTGTTTTGAGTACTAATAAAGACTGTCAATAAAACAGTATTTTGAGTGATTCTGAGGCAAGATACAGAATGACTTGAAAGTACTTTTTTTCCCCTTGTTTTCCTGAAAACTGCAATGGTCACTTTTATGAGGAAATGAGAAGATTTCTGAATGCTTGCTTTTAACTTTGCTTTTGTTTATAAACAACTGTGAGAGTATCTGGAAAGAAAACTTTTGGTCCAGTGAATAGGCAAGGAGATTAAAAAGGATTGTGATAATCCAGGTGTATTAATATGTTATGTCTGACTTTCTCTTAAAGATCATATTCTCTAATGTAAATCCTAATCTTGATATGAAATAAAGCCTTTTTAAAGATGTCAGATGTTTAACTGTAAGTAGTAAAGGTTTCCTGAGTTCTCTCTTCTGAAAACCTTTGCTTATTGTGTTAAGGCTTCCACTTTTCTTCATTTCTTTTATCAATTAAATGTAGCTCTCTAAAGTATTGAGGAATTAATTCTCATTCTGATATATGTTGATTTGTTTATTTTGTGACAAAAACCTTCTGCTAGTTATTGTTTAAAGGGTTTAAATTTCATAGAAACATCTGTAAGAAAACTGGAATGTTTAACAGAAACAATACCCTAAAAGTGAACCTTGAAATGTGGTGGGTTTGGTCAAGTCCAAATACCAGGCAGGCTTTTCTTTGCAGGTGCAATTTGACTGTGAAAGTTGTAGAATACTGTAAATATTACTGTGAATATTGTAGCTTCGCAGTAGCTTCTGTACTTTTATAAAAAAACACAGTTACAGTAAGTTGTCATAAAATCATCATAGCCAGCAATAAGATCAAGATGTTTATGGAGCAATTTGCTTGTCTCTTGGCTCTCCCAGAGGTAGATATTAACATGCCAGTCTTGATCTTTCACAGTGCAGAATTATGACTGACTAGAACTGCTTGTAATTGTTTTACATTTCAAGATTTTTCTTTGTGAGAAAAGGCTATTTTGTTTTCTTTCTCACTTGCTTTAACATAACTGAACTTTTGTTTAAACCTTTTATTTTTGAGGGGTGAGGAATATTGTTTATGTGAGTGATGCTCTTTAAAAATATTGATTTGTAAGCTTGCTCTGGAGACTTGTGATAAATTGAAAACATCAGTATCATAATATAAATATTCCTGAAATTCCCTTAGTGCTGGCAGATAGTGTGGTAGGTACTCTGTGGTGTAAGGCAGTGTTAGTCTTTATGAATAATACAATCTTTCTAATGATAAAATAGTTTTGTGTCTTCTGTATTTTTCTGTATGTGGTTCCTGATAGTACACAGCTTCTTGTATTCACCTTTAAAGGAACTAGTGGTATTCTTATCTGCAAAGCTCTATTTTCTGCAGTTTAGCCCTGAAGGCATTTTAAAAATAAACTTGGCACTCCACACCCAGCTATAAAAAGGAAATTTCACTGTATTAAAAAACCCTGCTTGTCTTACAGCTTTTTGCTTTTTACTCTTCTATTTATTTAACAGTTCAAGTCACTGAAAAGATGCAGTTAAAAGTTGCTTGATACTTAAATGTAGGTGAAATGCTGGAGAGAGCCTGTTTTGCGGGAGAACGTGTTGCTGACACACCTGCTCTGAGCTGCTGGGAGAGCCATCAGAGGAGGCCCCTTCCCATCCCAGAGTTTGGCTGGCTCAGGGAGGTGGATGCAGGATTTGCTGGTAGCTTTTGCAGGTGTGAGCCCTGTTAACAAAGAGATGACAGGCGGCTGTGCCACCTTCAGACTGATGTAGAGCTCAGATTTGGGAGATGTCTCAAAGTGTAGCTGCAACAGGATGACACCGGGCTGGATGGGAATGCTGGGAGTGACCTAGAAAGGAAGATGATGTCCTTGCCTTCGTTGTTCGTTCCCTGTAGCATTCTCTGTCCTGGGTAGAGGATGAATGCATAAACTCACTACACTAAAAAAAAAAAATCTTCTTGAGCATTTCAGTTAGAGTTCAACATGTGTCCAGTACCTCCTAGGTGTTTTTCTACATTAGTTCTTGCTCACTGTGTTTCTTGGTCTTTCTTTTGATAGTCCCACCATCCATCCCGATTTTTCCCCTCAGTTCTCTTGGCTGTGCCATTTCAGGCCCTGCATAGACTTTGCCTCTAATCTGTGTGTCCTTTTTTCCAAATGCTTTTGACTTAGGATCAGTGTGACACTGTTCCTGTACACGTTGAGCAGACTGCTGCCATATTTGTCTTTTAATTCATTCACCATTCATTTAATTGACTTCTCCAAATATTTTTTTTCATTTTCCATTTAGATTCGTGTGGTCAGTCTAAGTACCTGGATTGGTTACCGTGACCATGTATAGTGCTTTCCACGGTCTCCCTCTTCCTTATCATAGCAGGCACATAAGTTATTTCCTTCGTTTTCTTTGTTTTCCTGCCTGATCCACCTACCCCACCTAATTCCAGCATATGTAGGAGGTTTTGTGTAATATTGAAAGGTCGGCTCTGCAGTTGGACAGTAATACCCAGCTTGTGTTCTTTGCTTTCCTCCCTGCTGCTCCCTGACAAGAACTCCTTGTTGGTTTTTTTTCTCCTGCAGTGTAATCATAAAAACCTTGGCTGTAGCTAAACTGCTTCTGGGATTAATTAGCCTGCTAGGCATATTGTGTTCCCCAGTTTATACATGAAAATCCTAAAGTTCTTTCTCTCTCCAAATACTCAGAAAGTTCAGATCAGTGCATGGTAAGTTGGGAGAGAAAAGGACATCCTGGAGAGGTGAGAGATGAGAACAAGTACTGTTGGCTGGGAGAGGGAATTTATTCCATGTTTTCATAACCAGAGTTATGAAACATCACCTGGGTGAAGTTCAGGGCAAAGGGAATACTGCAGCTGCTGGCAGATCTTTTGAGTAACAGGAGACCTTGCTTATTACTTTGCTTATTTCCTTTTTCTTAAACAAATAAACACAAAACACTTGTGGAGCCCAGGTGTCTGAGTAGGAGCTTTATCTCAGCCCTTTTCATCTCCCCTAGTCTAGCTACAAATATTTATGAAGTTTTGTGTTTGTGGTTTTGGTTTTTTTTTTCTTTTTCTTTGAAACAGTAGGATTCTGTAGCGTCTTGTGTCATACTGGTAATACTGGTATTCAGATAGCACCATTATGTAGTTCACAGAAGCCGCACTCTGTCCAAGTAATTTTGTTTAATGCTGTTTCAAACGAACCAAAGAGACTGCTTTGCAGTTCTACCAATATGTTGATTTGTACCAAGTTTTGGAGGCTGCAAGATGATGACAGATGGTGGTAGTTAATCATCATGTTTCATGCATGGACAAGAGTTTAGGTCTTCTGATGGATAAATGCACAAGTCATAAGTTGCCATCAGCATTTTACTCATAAAGCCTAAACCTTAAGGTAGCAAAGCACAGCAGGCAAGCGTGAGCTCTTTGTGTACATTGCAGACCATTGATCCTGAGTGTCCTTATCCCTGCTGTCACACCTGTATGTTTTTAAATGAGAAATGTCTTCCAAATATTTCTTTCTGTTTGCTCACTCAGCCCCTCCTTCTACCAGTCCCTGAAAACCTAATACAGAATTTCTAAAACCAGGAGCAAGATGGGCTGGAGAAAGAGTCCCCTTTGCTTATCTTGGATGAGTTATTATTTGTGAAAATACTAGTTTTGTGGAGTTTAATATTTCAGTTATGTTGCTTTGGGATGGTGTTTGAATAGTCTAATTGCAGCTCTCTAAAGCGACTTATAAAAAGGTATTTGTTGTAGTTTAAGTTAGATCTAAATGAAAGAAAATCATAGCTTGTATGGACAATTTGAGTATCCCATTGTACGTAGCTGCCATTGGAGGAAAATGTGCCGTTTAAATCCTACTTTGCCAAAGAAGCTTCTGGTATGAATTCTGAGGTTTTTTTCATTAGGTTTTTAAGACAATTTTAACTTGTGTTTTGTCTGAGCAGGATTGACTGCTGCCTGTTGTGACTTCAGTTCTTTCTCAGCATTGGTATAGGCCTGGTTCCTAGAGCAACTGACGTTGAAAAATAGATTAAGTGCAAACCTGTGAAGAATAATGGAAAAAATTAGTTTGTCAATGTTGGCTATATTAGAGGGAAAGCTATGGATGTTTTTTTTATATTCACTGTGGTGCTTCAAGGCTGTATTGTTTCCCATGGCACTCTAAGACAAATAATTTGACTTGAAGGTGAGTGATGTTCAGAAGAGTTATTCTCCAGGACATCATTGCATGGCAGCCACAAGTTAAATTAGATGATACTTCTATTTAATGTGAAATCATTCTTCTGTCCGTCTAATAATTTAGTAATTCTGCTTTTCTTCAAGCTGTCAGTAAGCTTGGACAAGCCTTTCCTTTTATATTTTAAATGGTATAAATAAAATTTAGCTAGTTTTCATTTACTCAAATACTCAGACAAGGGTAGGTATGAAATTTTCAATAACAAACTTTCATGATAAAAGTAAAACCAAGGAAGGATATTCAGAACAACAATGGAGCAGCTTTTTAAGTATCACATAATCTTAAAAAAATAAAAGGTAACAAGAACAAAAAAGAGCAACAAAAGTTGGTGGGCTCGTACAATTTTTGAAAGATGATGCTTGACTAGTTTTAGACTGACAGGGAAGGTAATTACTGCATGTGGGTTCCTTCTGAGCATGCTGCCTGTCACTCGGCATTTGCATTTTGGAAGCTCCAGTTTGAACACCTCACTTCACCCTATTACTGCAGCATGGACAAGTAATGGAACAGCTCTCTGTCAGTGCTTGGAAAGCACCAGGAAATAAATAGGAAGTTAGGATGTGTGTCTGAAAAGTACTTTATTATATGGCTCTAATAATTAAAGTTGCCAGACCTGTTCACTGCACTTGTCAACAGCCCAGCCTTGCAGGGCTCTCCTTCAGTTCCTCCCTTGGCTCTTCCCAGCGTGATCTTCTTCCACAGAGTCAGGTTTGTAGATTTGCAGACTTCTTGTGTCCTGCATTTTGAATATCAGGGTCACTCACGTGGCTTCTGCTTTGCACTCCTGTGTGGCTGGGCTGTTCTCACTGACCCTGTGTGCTGCCAGCCGTGCATCTGACCAGCAGCATGGGGCAGGCTCACTGGTACTGTGGCAGCTCCCAGGTAGCCCAGTGACCTGAGCCATTCCTGTGCATCATCCCATGACTGTCGTGCAGCCTAATACATGATATCATGCATAAAACCAGAAGGCAATTGAAGATTGTGTGGTTTATAATTTTTCTTTTTTCTTGACTTCATTCTTGTGTGATTCTGGAAGAAGGCAGAAAAAGGAAAAATGTAGGTAAATCTATTGTACAGAAGAAAAAGTGGATAGATGAACACTGTTTTGAGTTGCTCAAAACATAGAACTGCATGTGTTGAGGCAAAATTTTGCTCAAGATTTATTTTGTAGCTCAAGAATTCATGCTCTGAGATTTTTTTTTAATGCAATATGTTCAAACCCATGTTACTTGTACTTCTTATTGCTAGAAAAAGCCTTGTGAGTTCTCTTTTTCATCTTGAAAGAGTTGATACTTTTATTCTCTTCTTGAAACACTCTGACATTCTTTTAAGTAATAGAACAGACAGGTTTTCTTGTTTGTTCATTTTTATCTTTCTGCTTTCACCAGGAGTTAAGCATCATTTAGAATTTCCTTTTAGAATTCCACTTTCATAATTCCCAATTCTTTCCTTCCTTTCCTTCCTTTCCTTCCTTTCCTTCCTTTCCTTCCTTTCCCTCCTTTCCCTCCTTTCCCTCCTTTCCCTCCTTTCCCTCC
>VZTI01001047.1:186695-200201 GCA_013397865.1 Struthidea cinerea | reverse complement strand
ACTCCTTTCCCTCCTTTCCCCCCTTCCCTTCCTTTCCCTCCTTTCCCTCCTTTCCCTCCTTTCCCTCCTTTCCCTCCTTTCCCTCCTTTCCCTCCTTTCCCTCCCTCCCTTTTTCACTCTATCTGTTCTGCAGTTTTTATTGTTACAGTTTTTACTGTTTCCTTAAGAGCAAAACCCCCCAAAAGACAGTTGAAATCTATGGGAAGGCTCAGGACGTGAACCTGATGAACAAAAGCATCCTAAAGTCTAGTTTGTGGTGTTATTTTTTCTTCTACTGTTTTGCTCCCTCTATTTTCTCCTGTGAATTTGCATGGTAAAGTCTTCAGAGGGGGTTTTGTTTAGTTTTGCAAAGCAATGAAGCCTTCCCTGTATTTAAAATCTAATGTAATTTTAAAAGACACAGAAACAACTTCATCAGTAAAAGAGTAATAAGCTGTAATACATTGATATGGGTGAGTTAAGCTTTGCCTCTCATTTCTTTGGTAAACTTCAAGGAACAACTGCTGCATGCTTATCACAAGCTTTCAATTCTTTGATTTAATGTTAAAAGCAGTTCTTGCTTTCCAGCTGTTCAAGACTGCCTGATTTTGCTGGGCTGGAACTTTGGGGAGTGCTTGGCTTCCTGCCTGGTTTTCAGCAGCTTGTCAGGGACAGATGTTGTGCTGTCTCCTTCTGAGTATTTTAAAGCTGCTCAAGTGAATTCTTCAGACAGCACTTACAAATCCACATGGAGGTTTTTGAAGGCCAGTAATTTAAACTGTAAGGCTAAAAATTTAAAAGCTCAAATGGCATATATGACATGCTATTCAGGCAGAACGTGAACAAAAAAATCAGTGTCAGCCTTTGCTAGTTTAAATACATTTAGAAAAAACCCAAATTCTAATAAACTCTGGTAATTATTATCTGGTAATTATGTAAGAATATGAAACAGAAGAATATTTAGCTCTTCAGTAAGGAACATGTATCTTACAGACATTACAAAACAGAGCAACAACATTGAATATTCGTGTTTTGAACCTGCAAGTGATTGTCATAGATTCCCTATTCCTAGTTCACATAATTCCAGATTCATGTACATACTTGAGTAAGTAAAATGATTTGCATGTCCATAACTACTAGGAGAATTTTGGAATGTAACTCAAATATGATAGTGATGTCAGTCATAAAAATTTTTGTTGCTTCATGTAATTACAACTTTGGAAATACAAAAAAAGAGTGTATTTATTTAACAGTTGCTGAAGTCTACTGTTCTATACCACACTGGCATAAGGATAATTTCAAATTGGTAGTAAGAACTCTGGTTGTTACTGGACTAAAGGAAATGCTAAATAGAACAGCATGTTTTGGGTTTTTTTTTTTTTAATTTTGTATCAAAAATTTTTTCAGGACACTAAGGATACTAAATTTCTTCTTAACCTTTTGTAATTTGCTAATCTAGAGAAACTGTTGTGTGAGAGAAGGGATAAGATGTGTAAGGAGGAATTTGAAACAGTTGGTGACTTAAAGAATGGAAAATTTCACTTGAACAGTTTAGTACCAAAATTGGCTAGAAATATTTTCCTGTTTCATCTCTTATCCTTCTATTTTGCTTTAATGACATTTACCATCCTGATACATCTCCTTTATTCTGGGGGTGTTTTGTGGAGTGTCAACCACTAAAGCAAGTCTCTTGTCAAGATTGAAAAAGGACCAGACCGTTTAAGCTAATGTAAGTGCAGAGGCTCCAAGAGAACAGAAAATACTTTCTTCAGAAGTTAGTTTGGTTTTGATTTTTTTCCTTTCTGTATTCTACTCAAATACATCATATTTTCTGTAGTTATTCCTTTCTCTAATATTTTTTTTCCATGAAAAGAGGTATAGGGATTTTGTGTAAATGTGCTTTGTGTTCTTTAGTGTCCATGGAAGCTGTAGGAAAAGAAGATAGAAGAGATCTCAACCATCCTTTATTTAGCTTTTTTCTTGTGAACAGGCATGAAGGATGATCCTGAAGTTGAACTAAACCGAGTAATATGAGTTTGTGTTGTCTGTGGTCCCTTTAAAGGGGATTTAAAGGTGTTTCGGCTTTTTAAAATGCATTTATCCTCACATCAGTTTTCTTAGTGGGCTTTTATTGCCACTGTTGTCCATGAAGAACTGATTTATAAAGCAGCACAGTATTTTTGCTTGCCTCATAGTGAGTTCTGGCACAGTGCATTGAAGTGCAAGGTTAAACTTACTAAGGGGTGATCTGGAAGTTCAGCAGCAACGTATGCAGAGGCCGCAGGATACAGCAGCCTGCAAACAAAATAAGCTGTTAATCACATACTTGCACTGAAATAGCCTCTGTATGTATGACCATGCTTTATTTTATTTGTTACTGTTTCAATATAATCAAGACTTAGGTCAGTATTTTCAAATCCTGAATATTTGATAGTTGAAAATGAGCTGCAGGTAATTTTGTAATTGAAGTATGGTAATAATGCTATTGATGCATGAGGGGAAAGAAAATCTTGCTTCCTATATCGTAACTATTCTAAAATCTATGGTAACATGAATAAATTTATTCAGTTAACATGTTCCTTGTAGATATGCTCAGGGATCTGTACATGGAGATGAGGAGGGAGATGTGAAATCTTTAATCTCTTCATGTTTGTTAGGTTTGCTGTTGTTTTATGAGTGGGGTTTTTCTGTTCATTTTATTTTGATGTTCTTTTGGTTTTTTTGTTTTGTTCTTAATGCATGTGATGTTCTTGTGGGAGTCACAGGATACTCAGTGGATGTGAAGGGGAGCTTGGCACTGCTCCTACCCCAGAGCTGGGTGAAGCAGGATGGGAGTGCTCAGCCTCCTATGGTAGCAGTATGACAGAATGTGCAATAGATCTGTCTTCTTTCGCTTCTTAATATGTTTTTTTGTTTTCTCTGTAGAACTATATGGAATTTACATAGCTCTTATCTTTCTATATACAAACTCAGCTCTGGGGCTTTGCTGTCACTTCTGTGAAGATTTGTCTCTTCCGCTGCAACCTTTATAGTACCTTTGGAGTTTGTAAACATACAGTGCTAGGATGATGACCAGTTGTTACAGACTACAATGTGTGTCTTCATCTCTTCCAGGTTTTTATCTTCATCTCTTCCAGATATTTAAACATACAACTGAAATTTGAATTGTCTATTCTAATTTATACATAAGAAGAAAGTTACAAATCTGAGTTCATCAGTTTGAGTCATCCTTCAGTCATTTCCTGATTTCCCCAAAGAAATCCCTTTCCCTTATGTACTTCTTTCTGCCTTCAGACTTGTACAATTGCAAATGATGTTTCACACAGTGAGATGTATTAATGCAGCAGTACATTTTCCTTTCCAAATGTAATCCATGTCGAATAATGAAAAGCACAGGCCGATCTCATTTGTGATAGATGTAGTGTTAGCAAGAGATCATTTCTTCTCCTGTCCTTGATGAAAATTAGGCTGTCAAAGATACTAGCTGTCCATGTGTTAGCAGATGGGTTTCCTTGGTGCTAAATGTCACCAAGTTTTATTATGGTAATGGCTCAAGGAAGAAATGGTGGGCAATAGCTTGTCATTAGCTGCCCAGAATTTAACAAAGAAAAAGCATCCTGACAAAGTTTACTTAGAATGATGTCCTGTTGTCTTATAGTTTGTCTTCTTTGGGGTTTCACAGTTCTGTGGAAGAAAACAAAAGATGCAAAGGTACATTATAAAAAAGCAGGAGCCTCCCCTTGTTCATCATCTTTAGTGTCCATCATAATGAAACCTGCCTGAAGTTGGTTAATTTATGTAGCAGATAGTTGTCAGTTTGGATTGAAGAAGTCTCATAAAAATTCACTTTAGTTAAAAATCCTGGGAATTAGCTATATGGCAGCTGATTGCAAAATCTTGAATGTAAATATTGTGGTTTAACTGGAGTATTAGCAATAGACAGTGTGACTCATTTGAAATTTGAATCTCTCCCAGATTTGTAATAAAATGTTCATTAATTCTGATCTTAGATGGTGCCTAAAATCTTCAAGGTTTGTGTTTAATTTTTTTGTATTAACTGATGGAGACAGTCACAATAAGGTAACTTTAAAATAGATGCAAAACTCTGAATTTCAATGTTACAGATGGTTGATTCTCTGCATTCCTTCTATCATGAAGCAAGCATTAACACATGGCTTCAGTACTGACTACAGGTTTAGAATATCTGCTATTCAACAGGTCCTTAGAGACAGTAACTGTGTTTAGGGTAATTGAATCTGAATAATAAAATGGTTTTGAGTAACCTGTACTTAACCAAGTAGGACTGACTGTGTACATCAGACTGTCAAATATTTACCTCCTCCAGCCAAGAAATGCTTGTGCAAACTGTTTTCAGCATTTTCAGTTTTCTGAAATTGGCAGCACCAATGAGCACCTAAAAGGGCAACCAGATTAATACACATTTGGGGTACCCTTGCTGCCCAAAGAAGAAGCGTTAAGATTAAAAAAAAGGAAAACAGAAAAAAAGGCATGCATTCCCCTTCCTCTTCTGCTTTCTGCCTAGTAGTGCCTATGTATCTTGTGATGAATTTGCTGTATGGTTTTGTGGGATTTTTTTAAGCTAACCAAGCAACAACAACTCCAGCAAAAAAACCCTACATGTTGCAAGTCTTAGGTCTCTCCTGTGAGCCTTTCTGTCTCATGTCTGTCTCATGTCTGTCTCAGCCATTTGTGGTCCTCTGGTCTGGTGTGCAGGACATGAAGTGACTTCAAGAATGCCACTGACTTCTAGCTAAGGAAATTATGCACAATGAACATGTTAAAAAGTGTCTGAAAATGCCTGTAAAGATGGGGGAGACCCTTTTGAAGGTCCCCATTCTGTTCTTTTGTTTTTTGGGATAGTAAAGGGAAGTAATTTTGTAGCCAGGATCTTGGGACTGAAGAAAAAAGTCTTACACTTGGAATCTCAGAGAAATCTTGTAATAATGCTGTGCTGGGTCTGGCTGGGGTGGTATTATAAAGTTTTCTGTCTGCATAGCAGCCTGTGTGGGGCTGTGCCTCACACTGGTGGCTAAAACAGTGCTGGCCATGGGGTTGTGAGGGGGCACATCCAGGACAGCTGGCCTCAACTGAGCGAAGGGATGTTATATGCCATATGATGCTGTGCTCAGTAGTGAAAACTCAGGTAAAAGAGGAGCAAGGAAGTGGATGTTTCTGGCTGTGATACTTGTCTTCACAGTCAAGTGTTACTTGGGCTGAGGCTCCTCTTCCTAGGAAGCCACTGGACGTGTGTCTGCAGATGGGGAATAGTGAATGAATTCCTTTATGCTGTTATTAAACTGTCATCATCTTGATCCATGGGTCTTTTTACCTTCCTTCTGTTTTTCACTTCATCCCATGGGAGAGGTGAGCAGGGTAATGGCCAGGTGGGTGTTCATCAGCTGTCTGGAATCAACTCACTTCAAACTCCTTCACTGGATGACTGGTACTGAATAGGCTCAAAAAGCTATTGCAGATTGAGGATGAACGTGAGGCCAGACCTTTTCTATGAAGTAAGATGATGTAGTCTACTGCTCAGAGGCAGGGGTCTACCAGGAGAGTTGCAAGATAAAGGATGTTTAAGCACCCTTATGGGGTTTGGTGTAGCTGCTGAGGATGCATGTGATAGAAACCAGTATGGGTGATCACTTGTTCTGTGCTCCCCAGCCCTAGTCCTGATCAGGCTGGTGGTGTTGAAGGTGAAGGGCAGGCTTTTAAACTAAGTTTTCTGTAAATAAAACAATAAAGTGAGGCATGTTTGGTTGGTTTCAGTTTGTTTTGGTTTTTTCAGAGGAAGCTGATGCTAGTGGTATCTGCTGTTGCTTTTTGAAAGGGTTTATGTAGTGAGCAGATGTCACTTGGTGACTGTCAGACTGTTTTGTGCTCAGCTGAATGAGTAAACAAACTATTGGAGAGACTGTATTTGAGGATTTGGAGTTTGTTTCTTTAGAATGCGGTCTTTGTAACCTGTATTTACAAAGTGAGAGTTACAGAATGGAAGATTGCTATATTGACTTGTCCGTATAGGGTATTATTAATTACAGACTATGTCTTGTGAGCAAATTGATGTAATCTGACTGTAGAGCTCTTTTTCTGCATGGGCAAGCACATGCATTAAGCTATAAACAGATGTATCAGACCTTCTACTTTAATATGGGAAAAATTAAATGTTTAAGTTGATGAGCAGGTTCAACAGTAAATAAAATTACTAGGTCATCAGATAAATGTTTAAGGCAGAATACAGTTCATCTCCATTCAGTATCTTAACACCTGAGATAAATAGGATACTTGATGCATTTTAGTGTTCTGTTCAAATTCCCTTTAAAATGAACCAGATGCAACTTCATCAGTTTTTACTTGGGAGACTTGTGCTATCGTATTGCTACATATCAGCATAATTAGAGATGTATACTCAGTGATGTTAAAATTGTATATTTGCAAGATGTAAATGCAGTTCTATAGCCATGAAGTCCAGGAATTAAATAGCTGAATTAGTCTGGCAGAAGCAAAGCCATGAAAAATTACTGAAAGTGAGAAAAGGAAGTCTGAAATAAATGTGTTTGGTTTAGTTTTATACAGTCTGTTACTGGCTGGCAAACAGGGCAGTTCAAGGCTCTGATGAGCTGTGGGAAGGGCTGAGAGTCACACAGAACTAATCTGCTTGTCAAATGAGTCCATAATAGCTAAACACCACCATAAACATTTTGCATCTGTTTCAGCTGTTTACTGTCGATACCTTTTACATATTGATGAAAAAAAATTCACTTCTCAATCTGTAATCTCTGGCAGGTTTATTAATGCTGTAATTGTTATTTTTTTTCAAGGTGTGTGTAATGAGAGCACCTTAGGATGCTGAGTAGAATATTAATAGCCAGCCCTGCAAAATACCTTAGATTGTCCAATAGATTGTCCCACCTGCTCTTTATCTTTCTCTTTCAAATGGTGTTTATGCCATCAGTCAGCATTAGTTCTCCCTCTCTCCAAGAGTTCTGCCTGAGACTCCATGGTGACCTGCTTTGAGAGACTGTATCTTCAGATTTGTATTTCAGTTCAGAATGAGTTTTACAAAATGTCGTGTTGGTGGATTTGGATGTTATACTCCAAGTTGAAAGCCTTTGAAATGCACAGTAAATACCTAAACTCTATTTGACACCTTAGGAAGGTACTAGCAGCAAGTCAGGAAGTGATATAAAGAAGCTTTAGTTTACTCATGTAATTATAGTGGGAGAAAAATCTTAGGAGGTGTAAGAATTAAGATAATGTGGGATTCAGTTGCAAAGTATATGAAAAAATTTAGATTTAAAAACACAGTCCGTCCTAAAAATGTTGAGGGAACTTTTATATTTAATGAAGCGTCAATACATGTGGTCACTTTTCTCAAAATGCAGCAGTCTTGGTTTTCATCCTACCTGTTTCTTCCCTTCCTCTCTCAAGTATTATTTCATCTTACTGGGAAAAAAGTGTTTCTCAAACTGCATGAATCTGTTTTAAAACTATTTTTAGTACTTTGTGATTTACTGTAAACAGGTCAAAATAATGGTTTTTGTGGCATACTTTTAACTTGAAAGGTTTTAACTTTGAAGTCATTAACCAATTGCAAGTTACAGCTTGGCTCATTTAGTGTGTTCCCAAGGAAAAAAAACCAGATTTGCTGCTCCTGCGTTCAGCTGTAGTGGAGTGTGCATTAAACTCTGCCTCACCCTCTATGCTATTCTGAGCTCCTGCATGCAGACACGCACTGAGTTCAGCCAGGTACACCAGCAAAGCCTGGATGTCCTGGGGATGTTGTCTGCGATGGGATGAAATCACACACTTTGCAGTTCTAACAAATATCAGAAAAAAAATTTATAAAACGTTTGTGGAGGTTTTCAGGGGAAGAGTTGAGCTGGTGCAGTGTTTGGCCTTCAATTTGGCTCACACAAACAGGGCAAAGAACATTTTTTGCCAATATGACTTAAATTTTTTTTGCAGGAATTGGCAAAGGCTGGAATATAAGTTCTGTCTTAGAATTAGAGTTTGTAAATCCCTCCTGACTCCACTTCCAGCCTAGAGCCCCACTGGTGGTTGTTACAGCCACAACTGAGGAACTTTCTTGTAGTAAGGCTGCAGTGGCTGTGATTGAGCTGTGCTCTTGGATTGCTTTAAGTCCCCCAGAAAAGGGGCAAGCTGTGTTCACAGACACAGGAAGGCTCACTCCTGAGGTGGTTAAATAAGTTGATTTGAATCTGGGAACAGAAGTTTCTTTCGCAGGTATTCTGGAGTACTTCTGTGGTGGCTATATGTTTCTGTGACTTTTAATATGAGGTTTTGTGTTTAATAGCATTTTGCTAAGTTTTGTTAGACAGGAATTGCCTAGCAAAATTTGTTAGGAATTGGTTTTGATTGCTGAGTGTTACTCATATGAGCTTTCAGAAGGAAAACTTAACTGCTGCAAAAATACCCTATGCAAGTATTGAATTATGAGATTTGATTTTTTTTTAATGGTCAAATGCCTATTATCCTGAAGTGAGGTAATTAGATTGTTTTCCAGTACTCCATGTACCTGGCAATGAGTATGCCATATTTATAGGTAAAAGCAAACTAGTGGTGAGTCATGTGATAGGAGCTAAATATGTGAATTTCCACAGTCTGTTCTATTATAAATATATTTTGTTATTTAACATCTAACATACTTAATTTTGTACTCAGTTTTTTCAGGAGTTGTCCTACCTAGAGGCTAGTATTTTGTATATGCTTTAACTATTGCACTTGAATGTGGAAATATTCTGAGTTTAAGACAGCTTGAGAGGCAGAATTAGTTAAATAAAGCTAAACAATGAGTTGGTCTTTGAGATATAATCCAGTGAAGTATTTTTACAAAGTCTGGTGTTGTTCTGAAAAGTACAATGAGAGATTATATGGTAATGTTTGAAAAACATACCTGTCTGATAGAAGGGCTAACATTGAATAGACACAATATTGAGGTAGATGCCTTTTGGGGTAGATAATCATAAACTGATACCCTGATAGTGAAAACTGGGAGAGGAGCCTCTAGATTTACTGCAACAGGGAATAAAAACTCCCTGACTAGTTGAGGCCGTAGCACTGAAAAGCTGTTATTTCTTTACTGTCACTGTGGGTGTGTTTTAGGGAAATGCAATCGGGCGAGTTGCTGCCAGCAGTTTGAGTGCAATGGGATTGTGTCATGTTTCCGACAAAAGCTTTGCTGTGCAACCACATGACTGCGGCATCCAGAAATAATCACATAATCTCACTGCTAGAGGGCCTGCGTTGGACTCGCAGCAGAACTCTCTGTTTGGAGCCTAACTGATCTTTTCTTCATTTTTAATTTTTTTTAGCAGAAGATGGAAGGAACTTTATAAATGCACTAGGCCCCTTATATTATTTGTCTGGTTTTTATCTGCCAGATGTTGTAGGAAGTGAGCTGTATGTTTAAAAATACAAATACATAATACTTTTTTTTAAATGGAGTTTTGCTTTAGAGGGTAGATCTTAAAATTAAAAATATTTCCAGATTATTGCTTGTGAAAAATAATGTATCTGGGAATAGTTGCAGATAATTGAATTTCTGTTTTGTTCCTAAGGTTATGTTTTTTATTTCTGCTGGCGTTTCTGAAAATCTTAGTAATTCTCTTATGCAACCACTGACAGCAATAATACGCTCTGAAAAAAGCATGAGAGACCCAGTCAAGGCTAGGAGAGAATTTAATGCTTAAAATAGGGAAATCTATTGAGCAACCGGATCCAGTGAAAGATGCCCCTGCCCACGGCAGGGGGGTTGGACCAGATGTCCTTTAAAGATCCCTTCCAACCCATCTTGTTCTGTGATTCTGTCAGGTGTTAATATGTTCAAATTTATATGTGTTTTGAAACAATTGCTGGTTTTTTACTACTTGTCTTTCCTATTTAGATGGCAAAGGGAGGGAGATAATATTTGTAAAATCTGCCAGGTTTTTACGTGAAGTGGTTTTTTTGTTGGTTTGTTTGTTTTTTGTGGTGGTGTGTTTTTTTTTTTTTTAGAGACTGAATGTAATGTTATGTAATTGTAAAAGATGTATATGGGTTTGGTTGGGGTTTTTTTAGTTCTGTATTCAGTACAGCAGCTTACTTTCCCTGTTGTGTGCAACATTTAGAAGGCTGTTGAGAAGGGATACTTTAGCTTTTTTCAGGTTAGGTTTCTCTTGTCAGTAGAGATTATGAAGACAGGCAGTTCTCCTGTTTTGGCTAACCAAAGAAGTAAAGAGGGAGACTGGCTGCCCAAAACTTGGCACTTTTACTTTGGTGTAAAAGTAGAAGGTTGTTCTGCAAGTTTTGCATGTTCTGTGGAAGGGAAAAAAAAGGCTGGTTAGAACTGCCGCAGTTTATGTGGTGAAGTCTTACCAGCTGACTGATACAAATCATTATCTTCTGTCTTGGGTGGATTTTCTGATTTTTGGCATCTAGATTGCCCTTGTCAAACATGCGTTTGTGAACGCTTGCCACAGTTGAAGGATGCTTCATACCCAGGTATCCAATGAAGTTACCTAGATGTGTGGCGTATGGAGCCATTACTTCCTAGGTATCATAATGTTGTCAGGTCATTGCTCTGGCTTTAAGCTTTTGCTCTGCTCTTGTGAGAGATGACACCTGGAGTGCTGTGTCCAGCTCAGGGGCCCCCAACATGGGAAGGACATGGACCTCTTGGAGCAAGTCCAGAAGAGGCCACAAAGGTGCCCAGAGGGCTGTAGGATTCTTTGCTATGGTGGCAGGCTGAGAGAGCTGGGGTTGTTCAGCCTGGAGAAGAGAAGGCTCCAGGGACACCTCATTGCAGCTTTTCAGTACAGAAGGGAGGCCTAAGGAATAATGGGGACGGACTTTTTAGCAAGCCCTGTTGTGATAGGAAAAGGGATAATGGCTTTAAGCTAAAAGTGCTTCGGTTTAGGTTGTATATAAGAAATAGATACTGTGAGGATGGTGAAACACCAGAGCAGGTTATCCAGGGAAGTTGTGGATGCCCCATCCCTGGAAATAGTGTCAGCCAAGTTGGGTGGGGTCTGAGCAATCTGATCCAGTTGAAGATGTCTCTCCTCATTGCAAAGGGCTTGGGCCAGACGACCTGTAAAGGTCTCTTCCAACCCAACCCACTCTGTAATTCTAGTAAAAGTGTGAAAGATCAACTTCCCCATTCACTTTCAGTTGCCTGTAAGGTCTTCACTGAACTGATTCCTGAAGTTGCTTTTTTTCCAGACACCTCTTTTGATGACAAACACAAGGGATAACTTTTGATGCTTCCAAATTATGCAACAGCTGGTGTGTGTAACTGTTATTTTTATAGTTATTGCTGTCCTCCCCATGTTCAGTAATGCCAAGAGTCTCATTTTAGAGTTGTGTCTTTTTAGGACAAAACATAATATACATATGAGTAGCTGTGCAATAAATTGTTGATGTCAGTGCCGCCTTAAAATCTTTTTACTTTCAGTGTAGAGACCGTTACAATGTGTGCGTAGAGTTTCAGATGTAGTGGGCTTTAAAATGTGAAATATAGCTCTTCTGTCGTATGAAATGATTGCTGTATATGTGAAAAATTATTTCAGCAAAGCTTTCTGGGCTTTTAAAACTTGACTTGCAAGTAATAAAAGTGCCAAAAGATAAGAAAAATCTTGTGAACAGGTGCTCTCAGTTTTTTTTTTGTTTGAATGTCTCAGTAACTTTTCCTACTGCTTATTCATGATATTTTTTCTGCAAGTACTTATTGTTTGAAATTATGAAAAAGTTATGGTAGCAATAAATTTTAAGCCCACTGAAGGGTTACCACATTGATTCCTCATCTAACTGAAGCTGAAAGCTTCAGATTTAGTGTGTTTTTGTCTTAGTTACATAAAAGAGCTGAATTTCCTCAGCTGCAAGAATTTCAGATTCATAGCTTCAGGCAGGGTTGAACTTTGGAATTAGCTTAGATTCTGTCTCTGCAGGAGCATTGTAGTGGTGGTGCTGTGTGTGGGGGCATGAGCTCTGTTAGGGAAAGGTGCAAAAAGCCTCCCACTAGTTTAGAGTAATTTAATTTTTAATTATAATATCTTTTATCCAAAAATCTCCAAGTGCTTTATAAACACAGCTTCATTCTCAAAATGTTCTTCTGTATTGCGTTGCTTTGCAATAAGGGAGTGCTGTGAGAGTGAAATGTTACCTTAATTTTCCGCATATGAGATGGGCATGTTATGTGTCTAGTGCAACAAATGTTCATGATGACACGAGAATGTGAGTCACAGTGTAGACCACAGTTTTATTAAACTTAATCATACAGTTGCAGGAGAAAATTAAAGGCTGTAATCGTATTGTTGAAGTCCTTGAACTGTTCCACAGTCACAGAGGGATTCAGTGCTAATGCTGGTAGCAGACATTGATACAGCAGTTGCCAGGCCCAAAGCTGATAGTTTTCTCATCATTCACCAGGCATGAAAGTTAAAATAGGATTAAGATCAGGGATGTCCAGTCCTTGTTTAATCCATTTGTTGGCTCATCCTGCTTTCTCATCTTATTTTTTTAATACTATTTTGTACAGCCTCTGAGTAATGAAAAAGTTTGCAAAATGGCTTTAAAAGCACTTCAGTGTTTAATCACTTGAATAGAAGTTAGAAACCTGAAAGAAACACAGTAAGAGAAAACAAACTAATTGAATGATACTATAAATCTCAGCTGCAAGAGTTAAGAGGATGCGAGTTCTGCTGTTTCCTTGGGCGCCTCCTCATTTCTGTTTCCTTTTTTTTCCCCCTTGTCCTATTTAATCAATATAGTTTTCAGCTTACTGCTTCTTTATATCATGGTTCCTTACCAAAATGTCACCAGCCTAGCAGTGCTTCAGGTTACAATCTATATCACATCAGCTGTGTAAAGCTGTAGCTGGAGTTACTGGTTTTTGCTCCTGCCTGCCCAACATGGCCATTTAATAATGCACTTGTAAAAAGCAGAGAACTTGATATGAAAACATTTACTATGTTTTAATGATGTATTTTTTCCCCCCCAAAACTGGGCAACCTTTGGTGGAAAAACAATTTTATTTCAATGAGAAATCAGTAGGGTAAGTTTCTTGGAGACATGATTTCAGCAAAGGGGAGGTCTTATGTACAAAGCTGAGAACTGTGGAACGCAAGTTTATAACCAAGCTTTTATGAAAGGAATAAAGAATAAGAAAGCTTCCCATCAAATATTCTTCCCTGAGAGGACCTGCTTTTCCTTAAAGGCATGTGAACACCTCTGTATAAACAGGGAAAGTCAATACAAATGTGAAGGCTTCTTGTTTGGATATCTTATTTGTTGTGTTGGCTGTGTTTTCTCTAATCCTCATGCTGCATCAACAGTTGTGTATCTGTGAACATCTGTAAAGTTGACTCTAGTGAAGAATTCAAGAAAGGAGAAAGACATGGCAATGCTGCAGAACATCAAAAAAATGGAGGTTCTGTGTTTTCTTAGGTAGCCTGTATTTTTTTTTTTTTTTTTTTTTACAAAGGGGAATTAGTTACTTTTGAAGCT